>CAKOAT010436265.1:351177-390784 GCA_932364175.1 Eruca vesicaria subsp. sativa | reverse complement strand
CGTTTGATGTCAAAAAAAAAAAAAAAAAAAAAAAAAAAAAACGGTTATTTGGCGATTTTGAAGGCGATTCTTCAACTTCGGTGTGATTCTTCCGTCTCTGTGACGGTTTTGATTAAGTTTACTGGCGTCGTGGGATTTTCAGTTATTCTTACTGCGTTAGTGGTTATCCCCACGATTGGGATTAGTAATCGTGATGATTAGCGAGAGTTTTTAGGGATCTCTGGTTCCTATAAATGGTGGATTTCAACAATTCAACCGTTACAGTATTTCCCAGCAATCATCAAAATTCCTCTGCTATTGAATCATTCGATCAATTCAAACATGGCGGATAACATTCATCGTGCTTTGCAAGATCTTGATCTCGGTATCAATGATGTTCCTGTGGCCTTTCTCTTGATGTCGTTAACCAGGCGGTTGCTGAAAATCGCTTTATCATCATTGGCAGACCGGCGATTCCGAGAAGACAAAACCTGCGGTCAATCATTGCGGCACTACCACGACAATGGGGTCATGCAGGACTGGTTCATGGCCGAATTGTCCCTGGCAGATGTTTTCAGTTTGTGTTTCCTTCTGAGGAAGTCATGGAGAATACTCTAAGGCGTGGTCCCTGGGCTTTTGCGGATCGTATGCTCATTCTTCAGAGGTGGACTCCACTGTTCAATCCGCTCATATTGAATTTCATTCCTTTCTGGATTCAAGTTCGTGGGATTCCGCTTCAGTTCATGACACATGAAGTGGTGGCTCATATTGGACGCGCTATGGGGCAGTTAATGGATGTGGACTACAATCCAGAAACAGCCGTTCATGTGGAGTATGTTCGGGTGAGAATTAATTGGGATGTTGATCAACCTCTCAAATTTCAAAAGAACTTCCAATTCTCACCGGGGGTTAATACGCTTCTCAAGTTCAGATATGAGAGATTGAGAGGTTTTTGTGAGACTTGTGGTTCCTTAACCCATGATTCTGGAAATTGTCTCATCCAAAATGGTGGCATGGATGAAGATTTTGATGGTGATGAAGATGATGATGTTGCTCCACAAGGCGTTCATCTTCAGCACCAGGGAGTGGAGATTCATGAGATTGTGGAGGAGGAAGTAGCAGCAGAGGAGCTAATTCCTAATGGGGAGGTTCAACAAGATATAAACGAGGATTTTGAGGAGTTGGAGCCTTTGGGGAACATGTACTCAGGTGAACTGGAAACCAGTGAATTGTTTAATCCAGTTCCGATTTTTTCCAACTCCACCGGTGACATACCAGGGGATGATGCTCGTCAGTTAACAAGGCTAGCACCGGTTGGAGAAAGGGAGGATTCATTGTTGGCTATCTACAGAGAATTGGGGGATCAAGAGAGTAACCAGTCACGTAAGAGAAAAGGCAAAGAGATTGCAGAAGAGAAACCTTACAAGATGATCAAGGAGATCGGTGAATCAAGTGGTTCCAACACAACAGAAACTGATGGAGGCGCGGTGGGCCCTAATCCACCAATGCCTCCATGAATACAACAGTTTGGAACTGTCAGGGTATTGGTGTAGACCCTACAGTTCGACGCCTAAAGGAGATTGTTAAGAAGCATCTCCCGGACGTTCTATGCCTTTTGGAAACTAAAAAATCTGATGATTACATCAGAGATTTAGTATGTGACTTAGGTTATGATCGTGTTGTAACAGTTCCTCCATGTGGTATGAGTGGTGGAATTGCAGTTATGTGGAAGAAGTTTGTTTCAGTTTCTGTTGTTTATCAATCCCCTAATCTTGTAGATTGTCTTGTTAATATGAATGGTGAAGTTTCCTACTTGTCTTTTGTGTATGGGCATCCGGATACCAGTTTAAGACACCATTTATGGGAGAGATTACAAAGGATTTCTACAACTCGCCAAGGACCTTGGTTGATTGCAGGTGACTTTAATGAAATCAAAGATAACAGTGAAAAGCAAGGTGGCCCTTCTCGACCAGAGAGTAGCTTCTATGACTTCAGAAGAATGCTAGCAGTATGTGACTTTACTGATCTTAAAAGCATTGGCAATAAATTTACTTGGTCTGGGAAACGATACACGCATGATGTGAAGTGTTGTCTTGATAAAGCTATGGCGAATTCAGAATGGCTTGCTAAGTACCCTTCTGCTCAGGTAGAGTTCATGGCATTTGAGGGCTCTGATCATCGGCCTCTATTAATCCGAAATTCTACAACTGGCTTAGAGAGAACAAGAACCTTTTGTTATGATAAACGTCTCTATACAAAAGATGGCTTTCAAAGCACGGTTACTGCAAACTGGAGACGAGGTGACATGACTTCACCACTTCAAGAAAAACTTCAGTTTTGTCGTTCTGCTATGTCTAATTGGAAGAGAAGAAATCAAACAAATGCAGCTGTTCGCATAAAATATTTAAAGGAGGAGTTGGATTATGCTATGTCTAGTAACTCTTATACAACTGAGGAAATCAGACGTATCAGGAATGACCTCGGTGAGGCCTATAAAGAAGAAGAAGACTATTGGAAGTTAAAAAGTAGAAACAATTGGTTACAAGCTGGAGATCGGCATACTCCATTCTTCTATGCAGTAACAAAAATGAGGATTGCTAGGAACCGAATTTTGGCGGTTGAGGATGACTTTGGAGTCTATAGAGGGGATGCTGAAATAGGACAAGCTGCACAAGAGTACTTTACAAACCTCTTTGCAACTAACCGGAACTCGGCCACAGATTATTTATCAGTCTTTGAAAACTTCCAAGGAAAGGTTACTGGTGAAATAAATGCAGACTTAACTAGGGAGGTCACAGAAGATGAGATTACAAATGCTGTGTTTGATATTGGTCCAGATCGTGCTCCTGGTCCGGATGGGTTTACAGGAGCGTTTTATCAACAGTTTTGGCCAACAATAAAAGATTCAGTTATACAAGAGGTCAAACGTTTCTTCACAGAAGGTATCCTTGACCCTCAACACAATCATACTAACATCTGTTTACTGCCGAAGATAGAAGTCCCTAGAAAAATGAGTGATTTTCGTCCAATAGCTCTATGCAATGTCAGCTATAAAATCATCTCCAAGATATTGGTTGGCAGGCTACAACCACATCTTTCTTCTATAATATCGGAGAATCAAGTAGCTTTTATCCCTGGAAGGAACATTATGGATAATGTTATCATTGGTCATGAGATGCTTCACTCCCTTAAGTCAAGAAAAAGATGGGCAAAGTCTTACATGGCTGTCAAGACGGATATAACAAAGGCTTATGACAAGTTAGAGTGGAATTTTCTACGGGATACAATGGTTCAAATGGGTTTCTCTACACAATGGATAAGCTGGATAATGCAATGTGTGGAGACGGTCACATTTTCAACCTTAATAAATGGCTCCCCTCGTGGTCATATTACCCCTGGTCGTGGTCTCAGACAAGGAGATCCTCTCTCTCCATATCTCTTTATTCTATGTAGTGAGGTTCTCAGTCATCTACTTACCAATGCCACTACTCATAATCGGTTAAAAGGAATGAAGATCAGCACCACTGGACCTACAGTAAATCATCAGATGTTTGCTGATGATGCATTATTCTTCTGTCATGCTCATCCAAAATCGTGTCGTACAATCAAGGCAATTCTGACTACTTATGAAGAAGTTTCTGGTCAAGCAGTAAATTATGATAAATCTGCAATCACTTTTGGCAGCAAGGTTAAAGATGACACAAGGACTCAACTTCGTCATATTTTGCAAGTACATAATGATGGGGGTAATGGCAAATACTTGGGGTTACCAGAGCAATTTAGTCGAAGCAAAAAAGAGGTCTTTCAATATATAATTGAAAAGGTGGAAGCAAGAACGAAAGGCTGGTCTTTCAAATACCTTTCGGATGCAGGGAAGGAGATTTTAATCAAAACAGTGGCTATGGCTCTTCCTGTATTCACAATGAATGTGTTTAAACTTCCGGCTGGCGTATATGATGAAATTAACAAGATATTAGCAGAATTTTGGTGGAGTAAAAGTCATGGTAACAGAGGATTACATTGGCTTAGTTGGGATCACTTGAGTGTTCCTAAAGATGATGGTGGTTTGGGATTCAAAGATCTTGAGAGTTTTAACATTGCCTTGTTAGCCAAGCAAGTGTGGAGGCTAATGCAAGCACCAAACAGTCTGGCGTCTAGAGTGTTATGTGGGCGTTATTTCCCTCAGCAAACCATTCTAAATGGAATGAGAGGATCCAAACCGTCCTACATTTGGAGATCGCTACTGGAAGGGCTGGAACTCATACGTAAAGGAATGCGTATCTTAATTGGTAATGGCAATGAGACGAAGGTTTGGTCGGATGCTTGGCTTCCGGTGAACCCTCCCCGCCCACCACGTAATAATCCTGGAATCATGCTAACTGAAGCAACTGTGAAATCTTTACTTCTGCCTGGTACGCACATGTGGAATAATGAGTTAGTAGATACATTATTCATCCCTGAAGATGCGGCAATCATTAAAGATATTAAGTTGAGTATTCAAGATTCAGAGGATGTTCTGGGGTGGAATTATACTGATTCTGGAATCTATAACGTAAAGTCTGGATATCAGTTGCAGTCTTCTTTAAATCTACAACATGTGAACCCTCCTAGCGGATCATCACTTCTTAAGGGGAAGATTTGGAAACTTAAAACCGCTCCAAAGTTAAAACACTTTTTATGGAAGGTCATCTCCAATACACTTCCAATTGGTTCAACGTTGAAATATAGACATATCATACGTGATGGCCAATGTCGGCGCTGTTGTCAAGCAGAGGAGACGCTTGATCATTTATTTTTTACTTGTTTCCATGCACAAGCTATATGGAGAGATGTAGGAGTACCTAACTTAGTAGGAGATTCAACAATGGATTTTGAAACAAAGATACAGTTTCTTCTTGACTGTAATTTCAATCAAGATTTGTCTCTTTTCCACCGGCAACATTTTCTATGGATCCTTTGGCGTATTTGGAAGAGTCGTAATACTCTGGTGTTTTCACATCACCAAAATCATTGGGGTCTTGACCTTTTGTTAGCGGAAAGAGAGACAAACGAGTGGTGTCTGGCTCTATATGGAAATGACGAATCTCAAGGAAGACGAAGGCTAAGAAGAAGTAATTCCAAATGGAGAAAACCACCTACGGATTATCTAAAATGTAACTATGATGGAGGGTGGTCAAACAATGGATTACAAGCGCGGGCAGGATGGGTTTTTCGAGACTCAAATGGAGTATATAAAGGAGCATATCAAGTGGTTCATGGAGTTCTATCAGATGGTCTTGAAGCAGAGTTACAGGCTTTAACAATGGCAATGCAGAGTGCATGGACAAGAGGTTATCGAAAGTATCATATTTGAAGGTGATAGTCAACAGTTACTGGATTTGGTGCTATTGAATAAATCAAATTTCAAGCTACATAATTGGGTTCGAGATGTGCAATACTGGAAAGATAAGTTTTTGGATGCAAGATTTGAGTGGATCAATCGAGACAGTAATAAGGTGGCGGATGCTTTAACGAAGACAATTCCTCAAATCTCTCCTTCATATATAAGTCATTTTTATGTTCCAAATTCTATTGTAACTTTCCTCCATGAGGATCATCTCGTATCATCTATATAAGTTTGTATTGTCGGAAAAAAAAAAAAATACAATGTAATAATGTTTATATTTTGGGCTTTTAGCAAAAATTACTCAAAACATAAAGTCAACTAAAAAATTCATGTAAGTCGTCTAGGGAAAAAAGGTTAGTTTTGCATTTGACCGGAATGTGTCAGAAATTTAGAAAATTAAAAAATAAAAGATTTTGGTTTTTCTAGACGACTTACATGTAAGTCGTCTCAGGTTAGTTTTGCAATTGAAATATTAAACAAAATTTTTTTACTAGACGACTTACACGGAAATCGTCCGTTCGACGACTTACATGTAAGTCGTCCATGATTTTATGATCATTTAGAGAATTTTGCTATATAAAAATTATATATATATATATATATAATGACTAGCTCAATTATTTTATCCATGTAAACTAGTGTTACTATCAGCTATTTTTAATTGATGCAAATTAAGATAAAATAACATCATTTCTATTAAAGTGATGTTGAAGAAAAATATACTTATATAGCATCGGTTTCTTTTATTGATATAAATTATATATCATTTTAATAAGTGATGTTAACCAAAATAATAAATGCATCAGTTGTTGAATCGATATAAATCTATATAACAGTATCAGTTTAGTTAAAATGATGAAAATTCATATAAATTATATCATTTTACTGAATTGATGTTAATTTAATTATTAAAAACATCAATTTATTGTAACTGATTTAAAATCATTTATATTTGTGTCATTTCTAAATAAGTAATTTAAAATAGTATCACTTATTTTTGTGATGTAATTTAATTGATACAATTCACTGTTTTTTTGTAGTGTTATTCCGAGATTTTGGTCAAACCTTACTTATCTTGGACGACTTACATGTAAGTTTTCGGACGGACGAGTTACATGTAAGCTGTGTAGAAAAAAATAATTGTTTAATATTTCAATTGCAATACTAATCTGAGACGGCTTACATGTAAGTCATCTAGAAAAAATAAAATATTTTTTTAAATTTTCTACTGGACGATTTACGAGTAAGTCGTCCAGGGAAAATTAAATTACTGACACATTCCGGTCAAATGCATACTAACTCGTTTCCTCTAGACGACTTGTCTAGAGTTTTTTGTTATCGAACAAAGATGGACGACTTATATGTAAGTCGTCTAGGTTAAAAATCAACTGCAATACTAACCTAAACTAACCTAAGTCGTCCAGACGACCTCCATTGAAGTCATCTACATCAATGTAATAACTTTTTCATTTCCTCTAAACCTATAAAGACTTTTTAATATTTTGTTTTGTTAATTCATGTATATTAGTCAATATTAAAGCTATTGAATGAAATTTATAAATTAATTGGTGATATTTATGAGGTTACCAACATTCATGTTAATTAAAGTTTCTAGCTGATCCGAGAAGAATTTTGTGGAAGTCTTCTACGCTCGTTTTTAAGTCTTCTATGCTAGTTTTTGAATAACTTATATTTTTAAGAGTGTTAAGTAAATTCAAGATATGTAAAACTCATATTTTCAAAATATGTTTTCTCCCTTTGTTTTACTAAATTTGTCTAGTTTTTTTCACCACAAACTTGTAAACAATGTGATATTCTTTGACCAGTTACTATTTTTTGTTTCCATCTCTTAAATATTATTGTTATAGACACCAATTATGATGATTATTGTTATGAATTGGAAGAATGATTTAAATGTTTTACCAATACGAGGCTACCAAAATTTTTTGTTTATTGAGATGAGAAGAAGACCATTAGAGTTTATTATTACATATGGAAGATCCAAAGATGAGAAAGATGATATTGAATTTTACTATTTCATTGATTTGTAAATGTGTAAACATATTGTTATCACATATATTACATCTTGGGAAACATTATCACTGATTTTACAAAAAAAGAAATACATTTAAAAAGTATACATGCAATTCACAAAACATACCACAGACAAAACTATTATAGATTGTTATATTTTAGTCGTCTGAAAGACTTCCTGGAGGAAGTCATCTGGAAAATTTTATGGAAGTCGTCTGGCAGGCTCCTAGAAGTCGTCTGGCGCATTATATTTTAGAAGACTTCACATAAGTCTGACACAGACCTGGAAAAACATTATCAAATCCAGATCTGCAAAACCTGCAAAAAAAGACAGATTAGTAAGAAAGACAAGAACTTTATGCAACGGGAGTTACCAAATGAAGAAAAATCAGACATAAAAACTTACCATAACGTTCAGATATGTTATGAAAGGGAGAGACATGGTAGAAGACTCCGTCAGAAGACTTCGTGGAAGTCAACTAGAAGACTTCCTAAAAGTCTTCTAGCGCATTATATTTAGACGACTAACAGGTAAGTCGTCCCAGAAATCTTGCAGATCTGAAAAATCTACATATCTAAATCCAGATCTGAAAAACTTGCATATCCAAAAACGTTCAAATGACTTAAAAACAGAGAAAATGAGTGGAAAATTAGATAAATCTAACTTTACAGAACACACAAAAATACATATCTAAAATTAATAGATTTACCTTTAAATGAGTAGAAGATGAAAACCATGTAAGAAAACATGCAAAAAAAGATATATTAGTGAGAAAGACATGAGATAAAAACAATAAATTCATATAAAACTTGGTGTTTACAAGTTCAAAGAGATTAGAGAGAGGTTGGAGAGTTTTAGAATGATGAACATTACTTTTTTGTTGCAGCCATTTAAGAGGAGGAGAGAAAATGTGTAAAACTTTCTTTATATAAGGAGACAAAAAATCTAGTTAGGTTAAATATTTCGGATTCAGACGAATTACTTGTAAGTCGTCCGGAAGATGGAAGATAGACGACTTACAAGTAAGTCGTCCAGAAGACTTAATATAGTTAGCGGGAAACTAAAATATTTAAGCGGGAAAAAAAAAATTTAGGCGGGAATATTAGGACGACTTACATGTAAGTCGTCTGGCTTAAATTATTCACCAGACTAATTAAAAGTTAGTCGTCTAGACCCTAAACATAAATCCTAAACTTAATTAACTAACTAAACACTTCATAAAATCAAATTAAACTTAAAAAGTGTTTACTATACGCAAAAATAAACACATATAGGTAAAAATTTAATTTTTCAAAACACATTCAAGCTTTCCAGAATCTAACTCTAAGAATAAATACAATACTACAACATATGTTGTCAAACCCTAAAACCAGAGAATATTATGATCAACTAGTTTCACTCATCTATGTTGAAAAATATTTAATTTTATTATACCTTACTCTACACCACTTAAAATTGTTTATAATTACATGATCTTAATTTTTCACTTGTCAAAATATTTTTTTTAAATGTATAAATTATTTTTAAGATCAACTACATTAGACGACTAACTTGGAAGTCATCTAGTCGCCTAGACGACTTCTAGTATCTCAAACGACTTAGACGATTTACCAGGGATATATTCGTAAAAATGACTTCTGTTTTTTTTTGTCACAAGGGGTGGGCTGTAATTTCACAAGGCTTTTAGCTTAGTTTTTCATTTGATTCAAGTTTAGGTATAGATTTGTAATCAAACTCATGTTTTGAGTCATATTTGGCAAATTTCCCTTATATTTTGGCATGTGCTTGTTTGCTAAAAAATTAATATGTACATTAAATAAAATTTTAGTCAGAAATCTATAACCTTAACAAGATTTTTGTACGCAAGAGAAGCATATTTTATAGGGTTTAAAAAACTTGGGTATTCCACGATGAAACTCTTCTCGAAAAAATTGGATCAACAATCGGTTTTACATGTACAACATCTGTAAGAACCATGTCCCTATGATCTTACTTTCAACCTTAACAATCTTACTTTTAGTTCAAGATAACCTTTGATTTCTACCCGATTCGTCTTACATATAGTTAAACTTAACAAAAAACCGAATAAGAAAGCAATAGTCAAAAAAAGGAGAAGTGAGTATTGGATTACTCAGTGAAGGTATGTTCTGAAAACCCAGGAACTCATCTCAAATGATATAACACAACAAGCACAAGTCACATGCTAATAGAGACTAGCATGCGACAAACAACAATCAACCTAGACCTATAGGACTTAGGCCACATTCACAGAGGTTCCTTCTCCATAGCGGTATTCTTGTGTGGGCGCCCAAACCGGGCTACGACGCTGCAGCTCTTACTTGAATATCTCGCCTACAGCCTATAGACTTCCCTTGCCCGTCTTCTCATGTTCACCATATTCACTTATGCCCATATTCAGCATAACTCAATCTTACATGGCGCTGCTAACCTAACTCTGCCTTACTGTGGTCACATATATCATCATCTCATCATCTCTTATCACATCACTTCCATTCTTATCATAGTATTTCCATTCTTATCACTCATCTCATTCATTTTCAACACACAACCATTTTATCATCTAACAACCTATAATCAAGTAGGTGCTTTTCATCACATAAACACACAACAACTAGATCTAACAGTTCATCACATTTATCCAAATAACACATTAATCAAGCCTAGACAATATTAACCCTAGACTAATGCCCGTGGTATTACAAAGCGTGAAAAGTGTTCATAGCCGGGTCCTCACCTTAGCTTAACTTGACGGTATAGATATGGATTTAAAAAAGGAAGAAGAGGCGGCCACAAATTCAGATATGTGTTTCCTCATACACGAGAACAAGGAGAAAGAGGTTTAGTTTTCAGATATGTCATACCCAATGTCAAGAAAAAATGGAATAAGGGGATCAGAGCCTTAACTTATGGCTGAGATCGGATCCGGTTACAGAACAACAGACTTGTGAAGACTACGACTAAGACTCCAATGAACGACAGCTACGGTAGACGGTGGTGGCTCCAATGAAGACTTGCAGCCGGCGAGGAGAGAGAGAGAGGAGAGAGGGTCGTGAGAGAAAGAGAGACAACAGCTAGGGCTTTCGGTCTTCGGGATATCTTTGCAAAGCTTCGCTTTAGATTTATGAATAGGAGAAAAGAGAAAGGAGAGCTGTTTATTTATAGGGAAAGAAAGGGTATAACCTATAGGTTTAACCCTAGTGGATCATGGGCCTAATGGGCTTTCCTCTTAAATCTCAATAAATTTTGGGTTAGTAGTTTTGGGTCGTATAATAAATTTTTCTAATATAAAATACATAAACATGTTAATTTTAAAATTTTTATTGAGTAGGAAATCTCAATTAACAAATATTCATATTAATAAAAAATAATAGTGTTAATAAAATCATATGAGTGTGAAGTCTCAGTTAATATGTTTTCATATTAAAATATATTATATATCTATGTTAATATCATTTCATTTTAATCATATACTATATAAAATAGATATTTTATTTTTTCATTTTTTCACTAGCAAAAATTATTGTAAATAAAAAGAGGGATCGTTTTTATTTATGTACTTATACCAATCTAATTATAAATGAAATAATTACTTGCTTCTCAATTATTCGATATGTTAATTATTGCATCATATGTAAATATAAAAAATCTAGAAAAAATTGTATATATAATTAATATTTATTTCGCGCAAGCGCGGTTCTCAAATGAGTATTTGATAATGTCATTTCAAAAATAAAATTCTTCATATCAAAATAAGATTGTGAATTATAAAATCCGCATGATAACATTGAATCGCAATGTAAATTAAATAGGTTTTAAATATATATATATATACAAATATGACCTTACTCATCAACCTTATATTTATATTAAAGACAAATGTAAATTAAATAGGTTAAAAAAACAAAATTTCAACAAACCTGACCCTACTCACGAACCTTATATTGATGGTCCATGACTGTACGTTTGTGAACTTATAAGATGATGGTTGAACTATAAAAATTAATATTCAAAGATTATTAGTATATAAATTTCATCATGCGCATGCGTGCGGGTACTCAGGTAATAGTAAGTATTATAAAACCTTTGATAAGTTCATACACTTAGGTTTAAAAACTTTTAACCTTAACCTTTAAACCTTTCACACTTTTTTGAGTCTGAATAAAAAATAATACAAAACATTGCAAATTTTAACAGTTTTGACTAGAGCTGGGCAATCGGAGTCCAAATCGGTTTCGGTTTGGGTCTATTCGGGTTTCAGATTTTTGGGTTCATGAATTTTCAGCTCCATTTGGATAGTATACAAATTTTGGCTGGCTTCGGTTCGGGTTTAATCGGGTTTGGTTCAGGTTTAATTACATGCCCAGAATCCGGTTGACCCCGAAAGAGTTTCGATATCGGATACTAATGGATTATTGATTCTAAAAATACTAATTTATACTTGATTAAACTTAACAAATCTTCAACCATTTCAAATTATGTATTCATAATTTTTTCCTTCAAAATAATTTCATGCTCGTGTACATACAAGACTTGTCTTTGAATTATACGTAACAATATCAAACATATCATTTGATTTATGACAAACCAAAGTTTTGTAAAAAAATGAAATTTATGCATAATGAAACATTAATAGTTAAAGTTAATAACTAACAATTCTATAAACGTAAGAAACACTATTCAAATAAAAACATTGTTTAAATTTCCAAAAAATTTATTCATAACTAAACTTCAAATACAATGTGAACATAAAAACATTCATATTAACCAAATAACATTATGTATTAGACTAAGTAATTGAGTTAATATTTTAGTGTGTTTTGGATACATATTAGAAACTGATATTGGGCATCGTATAAGTTTTCTCTATGGAATTTTGAAGTTTCAGGTTTTTTTGGATATCCATTTAAGTTCAGGTTTGCTTCAGATAAAATCCATAACCCAAAATATCGTAAAAAAGTCCATTCGGTATTTATGTCAGATTTGAATCAGTTTGGATTCATTTTTATCGTGTTGGATACGATTCGGATTTTCGAGTTCGATTTATTTACCAAGCCCTAGTTTTGACGATCTGCTGACAATTGTTTAAGCTGTAACAATTGTTTTTTCAAGCGATGGGGTTGCCTGCACAGTTTATCAATTGGATTCATTTGTTTAAGTTGACGATCTGCTGACAATTGTTTAGAGCACGAGAATGATCAGTATAAGGTAAGGTCACATTGAAGTCACCAATAAGTATCCATGGGAGTTTGAGATGAGAATAAGCCGCTTGAGTCCCTCTCAGATCACTCCATAGCTGTATCCTCTCTGCAGCCGTATTATGGGCATAGATAGCTGAGCAACTGAAGTGCTCCCTTGTGGTTGGAATCTGAATAGCGCACGTTATAATCTGGTCACTCGTATGCAATTTTGTTACCACCACCTAATTGGACCAACAAAACCAGATTCTGCCAAGCAAATGGTAGTCATAGTTCGCCAAAACCTGCCAATTTGGCAAAGCCGCATCCATACACTTCTTGACCTTCTCTTCTTGAACCCTCGTTTCTATAAGGCATCCAAACAGTGACTTCTCAGCTTGAACCCCAACTCCTAACAGCTCTGTGTTTGCATGGCATACTAAATTCCCGCATGTTCCAAGCAAAGAGACTCGTCATGCTTCCTTACGGAAGGTTTTTTTTTTGTTGACCTTGCCTACCTCCAAACTTTAAATCTTTCGCTCGAACAATTGTCTTCTTTGCAAATTTATTTGAGACGGCCGCATTTTGACGTCTCCCTTTTGTAGAAGATTTGGAGGGAGCCTCCCTATTTTCCACCACTTCGCCCTCCTCTAATTCCTCCTCCTCCTCCTCATCTCTATTCAATTCTTCATCATCCCTCTGATTATCTGCATCATCCTTCTTCTCAAGATCCATCAAAGGACTGAAACGAGATGGAGAGATCACTTCCCAGAAGCCCTTGTTAAATTTAATCCATTCTTATCTTTAAATTCAATCCTTTCTACCAGCGGTTCGTGCAAGTTTACCTCAGCTAGCACACGAGCTACATCCAGTCGGGTACACCTCTCCGTGTTGGGATATAGCTTAACAAACTTCCCAGCAGCCCTTGTTAAGAATTTCAAACCTTTGTAAGAGAAAAAATCATTTGGCACCCCCTTAAGATCAATCCAAACTGACATGGCACTAAGATCTGGGGGTTTCGAAGCCGCTTCTGGTGACCATTCACTCACCACCAAAGGTACATCGGAGATATGCCATTAACGCCTATGAATCTCTCGGGATCTCGTATGAATGTTTTCAATACGAAACAAGACAGTTTTCTTCTCAATAAACTGTACATCGAACTTGGATCCATTCTTCGGAGAAGCCCAAATACGATTCATAGTAGCATGAATCGATCTCACATGTGGTGCGTCTCCTATGAAATATCCCACAACATAACTCTTCCATAGCGAGTCAGCATCATCATATACGTCCTCTGGGATGAGCATCAAAGCCACGCCATTAGCAATATCGATTGATGGCAAAACCTCCTCCACTTAACTGTTCTTTGACCACGGAGATTTAGGGTTTTTTTACTTCTAACGCCCCCTTCTCTCCATCACCAAGCTCAGGAGTGACCGCTCTCGTAGCACTCATGCTCCGATTTCTGCTGCCTCCCGATCCGTCATTATGGTAGCGGCTGTCGCCTTCGGTTTCGCCCTCGGTGTCGCCCATTCTGTTTTAAAATTATATACTTTAATTGTGTTATCCCCCTATAGAGTTTGTTGATTTTAAAAGTTGAGAGATTTGTTAAATTTGGAAAGAGTTATAGAGAATCCCCTATATATTATTTGCGAAGTGATTTACCACATGTCTTATATACAATTATTTTAATAAAAATGATGACATGACAATTATATTTTTTGTTGATATATATTTTAGTAAATTTTATAAAATATGACAATAACTGATACATTAAATTTAATGTTAATTTATATTTGAACTTCTAAAAATATAGTAATAACTCATAAAAAAATCATCACTAAAAATAAATATATTGAAGTATGCATTATAATTTTGAAAGGTTATTTAGTTTTACTTTTATAATTATAAAATTTTTATTACTAACATTTTTAAAAAATTCTACCTCTTTTTAAAAACTAAATAAAATTTTATTCGTAATATCATTAGTTTCTTTTAGATGTCGAATTTTATAAATGTTGTTTATTTATAATTTTTTAATAAATATATAATTTTATATGAATTTCTTAGTAGTCTATACAAGTTGATTTAATACATTTAACCAAAATAAATAGATAAAAATTCTAAGATTAGATTTAAATATATCACATATATATTATTAAATATAATTTAATATACAAAAATTTATTTTTTATTAATTTTGTGCTTAATTAAATCAAACTTATATTAAATATTAGTTAAATAATAAAATATATAATATTAATAAATTTCATTTTAAATATAATTAGCTTTTATAAAATTTATCAATGCACATGGTGCAAGCAACACCTGATTTTGTATATTTTGAAAATCTATGAAAATAAAGTATTACAATGATTTTAAGAATCCAAGGGCTACATGTAGTATTCTCAAAATTTTCTTTTGAGAGTTAAAATGTTAAGAATATAACTCCCAATAACACTTACTTTAATAGATTTATAAAATTATTAAAATCTAGACTTTTGATAACAAATGATTTTGTATAGAATTATAAAATCATCAAAACAATAACCCTAAATTTTAATGAAAATGTAAGAATCAATAAACCAATAACACTAGACTTGAAAATTCTAATAATCATTATAAATCTTATGGCCACTAACACCCTCTTATTCTTCAAACAAAACATTTACCACCAGACCTACTATGGATACTTAACATATTTTATGAATAGTAGACAATGATGCCTAAGTTATTTTATAAATAATATTTAAAAATAGGTCTCGTTTAATCCCAGCGTAATCTCGATTAATTATTATTTCGCTAGGCCTTCATCATCCTCCCAACTAACGCCTAGCGCCATTCCAAACATGGCTTGAAACTAATCTATACATAAAGTGACTGTTTGTATTTACATGAATCAATTTCTCTTACTCTACCTTTTCCGTTTTTACTTAGTTAATTAATAATTGACTACGTTCTTAACACCTCTTGGATTCCGCTTAATATATATTCTATCTAAACAGAGGAACCCTTCATCTTTGATTCTCTCATCGATTCTTCTTCTAGTCAAATTTTATTACATATTCTCGAAAATAATTCCATCTTCAGCTCCAGTTGCTAAGGGCTGATTAGTAGAACATTAGCATAAACATTATATTTTTTATTATCTAATCAACATTTATGAGAAAAACATTTAGAAAAGCATTTATAAGATGCTAATGCTCTCCGAATGCTATTTGCTCAATGCTCTCATATGGAGCATTTGGAAGAACATTTTAGTTAGAAAATATAAACAAAAAATATAAAAATTTATACATATGTTTTTTTTCAAAAACAAACTGCAATTAAATAATTTTAACTTAAAAATATTAATTATATAATTTATATAATTACACATATCATTCATTATTAAAAAAAATATATATCTATATTATTTCAAAATAAATTAATTAATCATTTACTTCTCTACAAATAATCTAATAATAATAATTTAGGGAAATTTCCTAGAATATACCTAAAAGTTTTTTGTCACAAATATAGACCTCAAAAATAAAAGACCAAAATAGACTTAAATGTTTAACAAAAATAAGTAAATATACCATTTTACCCTTTGGTTAAACTAATCCTAGACCTTTTTTGTTTTGAGTTGAGGAGTGGAGTTTTGAGGATGGGATTCCAAGTTTTACAAAATTAAAAATAAAATAAAATTTTCCAAATAAAAAATTTTCTTTTGATCATTTTAGTTTTTGAGATCTATTTTTGTGATAAAAATTTAAAAATGTCTATTTGAGAGAATTGCCCTAATTTATATCAAAATTATATATAATTAATTTCTTTTAAATAAAAATATTAAAATTATGTTTATATCCAAAAATAAATTTATATTTTTACAATATTTTTACATTTTTAAAATATAATATTTATGTAATTGAAAAGATTCATTATTTTATGAAAATTATATTTTAAATATATATTATAAATACATAAATATAAATATATATTATTTTAAAATAAATATATTATAAAATTGTATAGTGCTACTGCTCTACAATTTATTTTATTAAAAAACTTTAGTGAGATCATATATTTTCTGCAACATATTACTTCTACATCATATTGTTATTGTTTTATCATCAATTGTATCAATCGAGGCCTAAAACTGTTGCATGTCTCTCAACTTTCGATTCTCTTTACCTTGGTCGAACTACTCAGTTTTATGGTGGCTCTCTCCGCCTCTGTTTCTGGGATTATCAGAACATAAAAATGGTGAATTTATGGAAATTAAAGAAGATTGAAAAGAATATTGGCATTTAACAAAAATGCATAATTAACCCATTTTTACTCTAGTAATTAATAATGGACCACATTCCTAACGCCTCATGCATTACGCTTAATATATACTCTATCTAAACGGAAGAACCCTTGATCTCTGATGCTCTCATTAATTCTTCTTCTCGTTAAATTTTATTAATACTTTAGAAAATGACTTCATCTTTTGCTCCAGATGCATGTCTCTCAACTTTTGATTCTCTCTATCTTGGTCGAACTGCTCATCTTATGGTTGTTCGCAGCCTCCGTTTCTAGAATTCCCGGAACATAAAAAAATGGCGAATTTATGAGAATTAGAAAAGACTAAAAAAAACCTTTAGCATTTAACAAGACTGCATTTGGTTGCCGCTATATGATTTTTTAGAACTTTATTAATTAATACAAAAGATTTCACAAGCCATATCGGTTTAGTTTATATATCAAACAACAAAAAGTATAATTAAACTATATAATACATTAACTATATACCCAATTCCCCACTTGTGGTATATACCCGATTCCGCACTTGTGGGAAGCGTTTAGTGTATATATCAAACAACAAAAAGTATAATTAAACTATAGAATACATTAACTATATACCCAATTCCCCACTTGTGGTATATACCCGATTCCGCACTTGTGAGAAGCTATACCATAAGTGAGTTTAAATAGAAAAGATAACAAATAATGGAGGTAATTTAGTGGTAGACGGAATACAAGGAGACATATTTTCGAATCAATCCTACAATACTTCAGACTCCTTTTGAAATTTCGAGTGACCATCCGTATGATATACTTTTCCTTGAGAGATTAATATGGATCCTTACCATAGATTACAAAAAACAAAAGAAAGACAAAAGGATGCAAAAAGATCATCATCAAAAAGAAAACTAACAATTTACGGGAAGGAAGTATCCCGACGTTCATTCTTAGGACTCAAAAACGGCACACAGTTAATTTATGTAACATAAAAAGCCAATGAACAAATACAAGAAAAAAAAATCACCAAAGCCGTTCTCATCAATCTCCATACAGAATATCTTTCATGAGATTCCTAGCGGGCTATGAACAACTTCACGATAAATGTGTTAATATCTCTCAGTATATAAAGTGGAAGCAAATATTCATTGCCTATTAGCCTGCCAGAAACACACACAACATAACCATTATTAGTAAATAATATAATAACAAATCTTCAAGAAGTTTAAAATAATGATGGAAAGAAACCTTTTTAAGGAACTTTTCATGGATCTTCAACGCTTCTTTACAAGCTTTTCTCGCATCAAGATTACCAGCGATGTCTCCTAGTATCTGCAACACAACCACAAGTTTGACTTTAATGGAGTGTGGTTTACGGCGCTTTAAGAAAAGAGAGAGAAAGAGAGACCTGAACAACGTCGTCTAAGCCCTTAGCTTCCTTCAAGAGACGTTTGTTCTTTGTCTGAAGAACGCTAGCGACCACGAAAACAGCAATCGTATTGCTATGTCGCTCGTTCTTTCCGCTGTTCACGTATTTCCTCTCAAACTTTCCATAACGTTTTAGTAACTTTGGATCGTCTGCTGCGTTGCTTCGGTTTTCTAGTTCCTCGTATGTTGCAAACATGTTTGGATTATACTCCATCGCCCACATCAGCTGTAACCAAAAGAATCAAATTATTCTCATTATCCGAACAACAGCAAAAAAAAAAGAAAAAAAAAGAGAGCAGTGTTGCTAGTTACCTCCCAAAGGTACAAAGAGTCGAGGAAGGAGAATTCTCTCCTGAAAAGTACCATCAACATCCTTATAGCAAACAGATACTCCCCACCATCCAGATCCTCTGTTACGTTCAAAAAAAGAGTATTAGCTCACCAACCAACAAGAAGAGTGTTAGCTCAACACGCTTACCTAGATGCTGATGGAGCCGAGGATCAACCGTTTTAATGACCTGTGAGAGCACACCCAGTTGTGTCTGGACACCCATTGATGTCGCTGTTGCCCTGAAATTTTCTCTCTGGAAATTCAAGAAAACAATAAACCGTCAGGAGAATCAACATGTCTGGGGATGACAAAAACATGAAAGATTCTTACCAGTCTTCGCATTGCACGCTCAAAGCACCAGAAAGCATCGGCTTCATCTTCAAAGAGAATTATCATTGGGGAACATATATCGTTCATGCCTACATAAGTTACAAAGTGGACCGGTTGTTTTTCCTTTCTTATGTTTACAAAAATGTTAATCGTGAATAGCAGCAGCAAGTACACTAACCTTGAACATAACCAATATCAAGATTCAACCATGTATATATGGCAAGAACATCCCACAGTTTTGATTGATTACCACCATCCTCATAAAAGGAGAGATACCGATCTGTTCTAGCAACGTCAAGGCCTGCAAAAACAACCATTAGAAGACCGTTGTAACATAGTAGCGGTTTCTTGCAGAAGGTTGTAAAGTTATATTTAAGAAAATTAATAGCATACCGATCTGATGCAAGGAGAGCATCCATTGGAGTACTCTCTCGTCTCTAACAGTGTCTTTGACGAGCCATCCTTGATTTTCAACAGAAGATTCATCTATTGGTTCCCCATTTTGAGAAACCACAGCCATAGTGATGTACTTGCCGCTACCAACGACAGGAACCATAGTCTTACATTCTTGTTTCCATGCAGCGTACTGCTCCCTAATGCACATTTCAAAATTTAGGCAATGAGGTGATGGAAACTAGTAGAGTGTGCAGAAGATGCAAAAACCTTCTTAGATTCCTGAGCTTGGTCCTTTCATCAAAAGTGCTGTCTGGATCGTAGCATCCTAACAAAAACTCCCAAACAGCGCCTTTGATGGAGGGGTGAATGCCCTGACAAGAGTAAGCAGAGAGTTGAGCAACAAAAAAAAGGGGTAATAATAAGAGAGAGGAGAGGAGAAAGAAGACTGACACCACGCTGAATACGTCTGAGGACTTTTTCCATATCCAAATGGCCATCTTCAGTAAAGGCAGCGTGCCATCTTCTAGCACTTAGAGTTTTTCCAGCCTGAGAGATATATGGATTAGCTAGCAATTCCTCAAAAGATTCAAAAAAAGAGAGAAAGCAGGACGAACCCTGGATTTAAAGCGGGTCCTGGGAACATCAGGTAGACATTCAGGTCTAACTGGATAGAAACCTTGCAAATCTTCTCCTCCTGATCTCCACATGAATGGGCACCAATACATCCAATCTTTTTATCAAACCAAACTTATTCCCCCAAAGAGATCATTCATCAGACACAACCCAATACCAGATCTTCTCTTATTAGATTGACCACAAAACGAAAACTTGACAATATGAAACCACACCAAAGAGTATATGATTCAATAATTATCTTAAAAATTCGAACATCAATTCAGAGAAATCCAGAATCAATCAACGCAATTGTTTAAATACATGTAGAAAAGAAAACACATAGAGAGAGGCTCAGATTGGGATCCTTAAGAGGCGGACTCTCCTCGACAATCTTCAGACATAGATATATATGCCTCTATTATTATGGACTCTGCTCCCTCTTCTATTTCTAGTAGCCATGACTCTGCATTCTAACCGGACCACAATCCACAAATTTATGACTTCCGGTTTAATTCCCATCCATTTCAATTTTCTAACGGATTCAACTCTCTCTAAACCACTATGTGCTTTGACTAGATTTTAACCAATAATAAAAAATAACTAGATTTTGACCCGCGCAACAGCGCGGATGTTTGTTTTCATTTATACTTAGTTTTATAAAAAAATTGTTTTCACTTGTAAATTGATATATATCATAGTAATCACATATTTATGATATGTATAGTAAATGTTTTTCAAACATAATAAAATTATATAATACGTGTTTTAATCAAATAGATTATTTCAAATTTTCTATATTATACATGTTTTTCAAACATGTGTTTGTTTCTTCTTCTATATTTTATTGTTTGTTAGATTAGTATTTCATTTTTAGATAAATTAATATAAATAGAGCTTGATTAAATATTAGTATACTTTAATTTTCAAAGATAATATAAACTTCGAAGATTTTTTACTAAAAACTAAACTTATACCTTCATAAATTAATATTATAAAGAATTTTATTAAAAAGGAATTTTTTAAAAAATTTATTTTCTTAAAACAATATAATTTTAAAAATTTACATCGAAATAAATTTATCTAGTATATATAGCGTGTAAACTTTATTAGGGTATATAAATATTCCATATTACGAATATGTGATTTTTGTTAATATATTGTGGATGCATTTAACTATTATTGACATATTTCCTTATAAATAATAGCAAATTCCTAAACTTACATCTTTTGACATATTTTGTGTGGATAATTTGGAAGGTGTGTAATAATTTACCAAAACAAAATTGTTAAGCGTATATTTGTTATTATGGATATGATTTTTCATAAGATATAATAATGATAAGATTATTAGAGAGTTAATGTAACATGATTTTCTAGTAATGGTCCATTTTTAAAACAAATCACACATGAAATCAAGTCATGACTTCTGTTTTAATATATAAGATATACTAAAATCAGTCATAAATATTTTAATATAAAATTAATAAATTTTACAATATTTAATAGATTAAATTAATTTTTTTATTTTAGAATAAGAATTATCTTTCTTATATTTAAATATAGCCAAAAATAAAATAAAATAAAATAAAATAAAATATCATTTAAATGATATAATCTTACGCCTAATGGTACATTTTATTTAAATGGGGTTGTGAGTTAATAATGATCAATTTACTAGTTTTATGGATAGTAAGGCTGGGAAATCAGTATTCTGATCAGATTTTGATTCGAGTTCATTTGGATTTTCGGATTTTTAGATTTCTAATTTTCAGTTCTAGTAGATATTATAAAAATTTAGATCAGATTGAGTATGAGTTTAATCAGAATTGGTTTGGATTTAGTTACATGTTCAAGATCCGGATGAACCTGAAATAGTTTCAATTTCAGATATAAATCGATTTATTGATTTCAAAAATATTGAATTGTACTTGATTAAACTCAATATATTTCCTATCTTATGAAAACGGGTTTGGTATGAGTTTTTTTCTAGCATTTTGAATTTTCGGATTTTTCGGATAGGCATTTAGGTTCGGTTTTGGTTTGAGTGGCCCATAACCCGAAATACTGTTGAACAAGATTCATTTAGAATTATGTCAAGTTGATCGATTATGATTCATTTTTATCAGTTCAAGTTCAAGTTTGGTTTAGATTTTTAGATTTGGTTTATTTGTTCAGTCCTTATGGACACACTTAAAAAAATTAGATTTTTTGGATATCTAGTTAGAATATGTCATTGGACAAGTACTATTTAGAATTATATCAGGTTTTAAACAGTTAACATTCCTTTTTTATCAGTTCAAGATTGGTACAGATTTTCGGATCATTTCAAGTTTGGTTTAGATTTTTGGATTTGATTTATTTGCTCAGTCCTGATGGACACACTTAAAAACAGCATCATTTCCCGTAATTATACGGAAAGGCAATTGTTTCAATATTTATACTATTAAAAGTAAAGGCATCCTTGAAAAATCGACTGATGAAAGTTATCTGCACCCTCATTAATGGCATTTTGGTAATTTATTTTTTGGGCTTACATCTATATATATATATATATATATCGATTTGTTACAAATCATATCAAATATTACATATACCAGAATTATTCTCTCTATTCCCATTAATTACTCTAACCATATTTCATTCTATATTTCATACACTTATATTGAGTTATACACTTTATATTACACGATTTAAATTTATAGATTTCCAACATTATAATTTTTGATATTTTTGGTATATGCATCATATATCAATGATATGATGCTATATTTCATATATTAATATTTTCATATAGTTGTACTACACTTTATATTTCAAAGACTATACTCTATAAACTCATATTACTTTAACCATGATATGATGTTATATTTCATATATTAAGATTTTCATATAGTTGTACAACAGTAATGATCAGAACATGGTTATGCTATATTTCATATATTAATATTTTCATATAGTTGTATTACACCTTACATTTCAAAGACTATACTTTATAAACTCATATGATTCTAACCATGATATGATGTTATATTTCATATATTAAGATTTAAAACACAGTTGTACTACATCTTATATTTCAAAGACTATATGATATAAACTCATACTATACTTTATATTACATATATTAATATTTTGTTATAGTTGTAGACATTTGTTAATGTTTTATATAATATATTGTCTATATCGACATTTTCATAGTTTCGCATACTATATCAACCATTTTTTAATGTCACACTACTTTTATCCTTCATTTATATAATATATTGTCTATATTGACATTTTCATGAGTTTTGCATATTATATAAACCATTTTTTAATGTTTCTCTGTTACATGTACTTCTATCATGTATTATATAATATATTGTCTATAAGGAATCCATTCAAATGTCTTTCATTTCATGTTTTTTTCTTTATATGTCGACATATCATCATTCTCATGGTGACATTTAATGGACGAGATACGTTTTGTTAAGAAAATATTGCAAAAACTATTTTCTATAATTATCTACCTACTAAAATAAATAAATTGCTTCATCTACAAGTTTATAAATTAACCACAATCAATATCGTGGTTATTTATTCTTTGGTTAGATTCCATAAATTTCGGTAATTTACCATAGTTGGATTACCATTAAGTGTTAAACTTTAAACTTCATATCTAATTCAAAATATCTTTCAAGAAATATTCATTATTCCTCAAAAGAGATATTTTTAAAAATCGTCTAAATACTATGCCTTACATTTGCGTAACCTAAATGTATATTGTCCCTACCTATTATAAATATAGCCTCTCTTAACCACTATATTCATCATTCCTTGAAAAACCTAAAACAAAAACGGCGAATAAATTGCAGTTGTCTTTCTTGAGCGATATAAAACCGAGGAAGACTGCATGTCTTCATACATGGAGACATTTCATGAAAAACATATGGGAGACCATGGAATTAATTCCTTGTGATGCAAATGTAAGTTTATCGTTTTATATAGATTTATGATTTAGATATCTTCATTTCGTAAGTTTAATATATTTAATATAAAAGATATAGGCCTATAAACATATTGATTTATAACTTGATATGCAATTCTATTAGTGGCAAGAGAGTAGTTTGTTGTCTTAAATTTGCTGAGAATCTTAATACAGCTAGCCAAGAAACAGAAGACATGGTGATATGTTTTCTACGATTTGCTAAGATTGCGCAATATAGAGGTATTCCTTGAAAATGAAAAATTATGTTTCGATTTTGTACTAAATGACCATTGTTTATATAGTTGAAAATATGTTTCTACTAACTCAATGTTTTGATATTCCTTCAATTTTCTGTTTTATGTCAATAGAAATTACTCAAATGCGTATGATTTATTTTTGGTTATAGGTGAGGTCCAAATCTCAAATGCATATGATGTAAGTAGGACTGCGAATCTGAGTCATCACCCGCGGGTCCTACCCCATTTGACCCTCTGCGGAGTAGGTGCGGATCAAACAATTTGAAAAAATTGATTGGCGGGTGCGGGTTATGAGTATTTTATGCAGGGCGGGTGCGGGTTAGTAGATTTTGAATCGTGGGTTTAGGTTATAGACCCATCCAATTTTGGTTTCAATTTAATATGTGTTTTAATTCTTCATACTCTCACAACACTTAATTTTCTGATTATCAATTCAACCAAAAACTGACTCGGTTATGCAAAACTCGAGAAAAATACCTTACTAAAAAGTTAAAATATACATAAAATTTCACATATAAAACTATCATATAATAGAAATCGAATCATTTGATATATTTTGTTACAATCAAAACAAAACCCTCGCTTTTCAAGTGCGGGTCAAAATCTAATTTAATTTTATTCATAAAGATGAAAATTCAATACCATCATCCTTTAAATAAGTAGGTGATGCAACATGGAAGCAAATTAATAAAAGAGTGTATTTCTTTTACAAAATTAAAATGTTCCTAAGTCAAGATTCGAACCTATTGAGAATAAAATCCAATATATATACAAAATGGTATCCATATACAAGTTTTATACACACCTTCAACACCTGCAGCTTGGTTTTCCTTTAAAGAAAACTACAATCATGTAAAAATGAAACAAATAAAAAAATGTATTCTTGCATGTCAAGAAGGATAGGACTTTGTCAAAGCATGAGTGGTCGGACACAACTCAACTCCAAACAAAACAAATTAATTAAACCCTTTTTGATGTTTTAGCAAGCTTCGGATTCTTCCTGCTTTGGCTTCACTTCAAGTTCTGGTGGCAAAAGTTTTAGAAAGCTTCCCTGAACAACCGGAGGAACAGGTGGAGGTCGATCACCAGCAGATCTCGTCGTTGTTTCCGGCGAATCCGATGTCTCTGATGATCCACCATCTATGTAACAGTTTAAATACATATAATTAGTAAAAACATGATCAAGGTTGAAACTTTCAAGATGCAAAAAATATAAGGATGTGTACCGAAGAGTGATTTGACCATTGGTGGTCGCTTCGACTTATTCTTCTTCTTTAACTCCGCTACAAAACAGCATGCATGCATTAGTAGTACCATTCAAACTCAGAGACAAAGAGACCAATGATGAAGTATATGTGTACCCATTCCAGGAACTTGGTAATCATTAACAATCTCGAAGTTCTTGTAAGTGTACCCTACAAAGTTTATGTCCTTTGACGACAGCATCTGCAAAAGTAAAAGCGGAACTGAATAAAAATACTTAAATGAATGTAATAAAAAAGCAATCATGACGAATCTTTGCAGAGAGGGAGTAGCTTTGCCTTCCTCCATGGGCCAGACTTGGATGATGTCTGAGTTTGTGATTCTGACTGCATATATTTACCAAAAGATTAATGATCAAATACAAAAGTAATAACCAAAGAACTTATGCTTTTATCAAAATATCAAAAAGATGCAAAAGATTAGTTGTTACCTCGTCAAACTTCTCAAAATTCTGAGTGTCTAAATCGTCATTGACCTCTGGAACAAAGGCTGCATCCATATCGAATATGGTATCCCAATCAACAGTTTCAAACCATGGATGGGCCTGCAAATTGGACAAAACAACTCATGCATTTCACCGGTTTTGAATTAGAGAAGCTAATAAAAGCTCTTCCATGCTTTTAAGAAATTTAAAAGCAAAACCAGTATTAAGAAGGGGCACACCTTGATTTCATCAGCACCTTTGGAACCAAGCCTACGTCTGACACTGCACAAAAGACTGTTGATCAGATCTTTTGCTTCCCGTGACAATATTGCTTCCTCTGGAAACTTCAAATGACTTTTCCAGTTTACTATCTGTAAACCCAAACAAAGAGTATGATGTCGATGTAAGTTTGAAGGTAAAAGTTCCCATTCTTATCTTGTTTAATTTGTGGTCTTTCTAGAGATGATGAAAGGGTATATATTACCTTTCTACAGGTTGACATAGGATCATCTGCATAGAAAGGAGGATACCCTACTAGCATTTCATACATGATAGCTCCAAGAGACCACCTACGTACATATCATTTTTATATTTAGCAAACTACAATTAGCGTCCTATGCAAGGGTGCAAATGTGTAACCATATTCTATTTCAAGATGGTGACACCATTTACTAGCTAAACAGAACAGAAGAGATCAAAATATGATTCGAGTATGTATGCTCATAATCTGTGATAATGCACTGATGACGAAAGAATATAGCTTTGAATTTCTTTACCAATCACACTCCATTCCATAGCCTTTCTTCAACAGAACTTCGGGAGCTATGTAATCTGGTGTTCCAACTGTCGAATAAGCCTGTCGTTGTTGTTTCGTGTGTTAATCAAACACACACACATAACACAGAGAGAGAAACTATATTACGTAAAGGTGAAGCAATAGTAAAAAGGTTAAAATCTCTTACTAGCTTTCTCCGGTTCTTCTGCCAATGTTCAAGCTGTTCCTGCTGTGTTCGCTTTGGAGCAGCTGATCCGGCCTCTTTCTCCTCCGTAGTAGATCCATTATTCGGATTGTTTGAAAATTCGTTTTCTCCAATTGCACTGCAGTCCAATGGTTTACACAATCCGAAATCCGACAGTCTCAGATGCCCATATCTGTCAAGCAGCAAGTTGTCCGGCTTTATATCCCTGCGAATAGCAAAAGAAGAAGAAAATAAGCTCTCATGCAAGAGAACACGAAGGGTTTTAATATTATTATACTCTCACAGAACCTGTGGATGTAATTGTGCCTGTGGATTGACTCGATAGCAAGAACTGTCTCAGCGACATAGAACTTGGCTTCTTCTTCGGTCAAAGTATCTTTGCGCATCAGTAGAGTCATCATATCACCACCAGGGAGATACTCCATCACAAGGTAAAGATGGTCATCATCTTGAAATGAACAGTAAAGCTTCACTATGTAGTTACTGTCCACTTCCGCAAGTAAGTTCCTCTCTGCTCTCACATGCTCAACCTTAATTTGAAATATATAAAGTTAAAGAGTCAGGAAGGAATGATTGCTTCACATACAAAACACCAGCGTTAGATAGGGAAGTCTCATCACCTGGCCTCTGCGAAGCATCTCGGCCTTCTTGAGCTTTTTCATTGCATAAACTTGACCTGTCGTCTTTTCTTTACATATTCTAACCTACAGAAATAGTTACAAGATATCTTTTAATAACCAGTACCTGGAGAAAATAAATTGTATTCCCGAAAGAAAGATGCATGGTATTACCTCCCCAAAAGCACCTTTCCCAATCATTGTAAGCAAATCAAAATCAGCAACGCCTAGCTTATGGCGTTGTAGGCGCATATACTCTGTCTCCTTCTTTTCCAAAAACTTGAGAAGATTGTTCTGATCTTCTTCGGACACATCAGCATCTGCCAGCTTCTGCTCTAGCATGCTTCGCCTGTTTAAATATCAACAACCAGAAGCTAAAGAATTACCGAATAGCGAAAAAAAGAAGGTTTTGTCCATTTTGGTTTCGGATAATACCTTTCTTTCCTCTCTTGGAGAATCTTCATCTGCTCTTTGTAATGATTCTCAATGTACTGTTTAGCAGCTGCGACTTTCTGCTTGGTAGTGTTTGAGACAGCTTCTTCATCAGTGTCCACGTTTGGTTGCTCATCCGCAGAGCCATTACTACCTCCACCGCCGCCACCTGAACCACCCTTATACCTGGATCCTCCACGCATCTGCCGCTTCTGAAACCAACCCTTTGCAGAATCCATATCGAATCCTTCCTTGAGTATAAACAAAGAATATCACTACAGATAAGCCAACGACATACACATGCGAAACTAAAAAAGCTGAATATTCGAGAGGATCAAAGAAACACCTAAAGAATCGGAAAATAAACACGATCAAATCTTAACAGATTACAAACCAAAGTAGGGAGAAGAAACGAAACACCAATAGGGAAGGGAGAAAGAGAGGAATGGAATGAGCGTGAATGTCTCTATGGCCCATGAATTATTGTATTGGCATTTAGATCCAATGTCTGCCTTTATTCTCAGCGTCATTTTCTCTGATTCTTTCATGCACATTTCTCTTGCCTTCTTTCACTTAAAATAGCGATCGACTTTATTATTATTATTTACCTTCACTAAAGAGCTTTGACTAGTTTTGGTAGTCGATATAGCCAAACCATTACAAGATATATCTGCTTGGATAATAGTTTGATAATAATAGGAATTGGTGGTTAATATTTACGAGTCGAATGACAACTATACATGTTTCAGAGGTAGACCATGTCGCAAGTGTGTCTCTCAGTTTACAGGAAAACCATTTATAAACTCTTTTAAGTCACACCACGTGATGAATTAAAAAGCCCTCAACAAACCATACATTTACGCTTGAAAACCGTTAAGTTTCTTTTGCATGTGATAGTTGGTAATGAAAACACTCTCTGGTCTGCTGACACAAATACTGAAACATTTTTTGGCTCCTAAAGAAAGAACATATGGACTCTACGCTAAGCTTATTAAAGCAGAGATAAAACCCTCTTCGGCATTCACAATACAAGTCAGATGGAAACCTCTTTTACGATTTAGATGGTCTCATCACCGGGAAAGAGGGCAGTCTCAGGACAGCTTCTTCTGTCTCCATTGGGTCTGATCTCAGAATCTAAGCAAGAAAAAAACAAAAAGAAGAAGAAGTGTTATGGCATAATCATTCAAAATAACGTGTGGTCAGAAACCTAGTGGATCCCTTTGGACTCAAGAATCAGTGTATTCTTTTCTTAGAGCAATGGTACAGTACAAACAGATTTTAGATGTAAACGAAAAGTCACAGAAACAGTAAGCATAGCTGCTGTTTTAGTGGAAGTAGTGAATAAATGGTCTTTATCCTCTCTTCGTAACAAAGAGTGTGTTTTTGGGCTTTACACAAAAAAATTAACTTTAAACCTGAAGCTCTCTAGTTCCATGGACTTTCTAGGCGAACAAATGCTATTATCATTACATTCTTCAATGAATCAATTAACTTTCACATTCAAAACATTACAAATCGTTATCATACATTCAACACTCATTTCTGATTTCAGCAACTACATTTTTCAGTTCAATTTCGAATTCCAATTCCAAAACAATAGAGAGAAAGAGATCCCTTATTACCGGGTCCTGAAGAACAGGTTTGGTGTCATCCACTGCAAGTCTGAACGGAGGTTTCTTCTCTGATTTCTCTTCCGATTTAACAAAACTCGAGGTGCTCGACGGAGTCTTTGAAGCTTTCCTCATCGCTCTCTCTTTTATTTTTTCTCGCCGGCGATCGAATTTTCGGAAAAACTATTATAGTTTATGAAAGACCCACGGGCACGTGCAATAACTGGGATCTTCATAAGTCAGACCTTATTGGGCTTACAAGTTTTTATCGAAAGCCCATTTATCCTTTACTTTTTTTTTTTTTGGTTCAACTCGACAATATATACATTGACGGAAAACCTCCTCCTCATAAACCCTAGTTGTATTCCCGGCTGTAAACAACATATCAACAGAGGTAACCATCTTGCTTTGTTAATTTTAATCCACTGTTTCTGTTTTCTTCTTCTCTGATTTTCGTTTTCGTATTCGCTCAGAGATTCATTGAAATCAAAGATCGACAATGTATCTTCAGTGCTATATCAACGAGAAGGGTGAGAAGGTTTACACCACTAAGGTACCTTTTGACTTTTCTAGTCTCAGTTTTTTTTTGTTTGTTAGAGATTGTAACATAACGGGTTATATTTCGGAGGGAGAGTTTGCAGACTTATATAACTAGACATCCTAGTTACTAGTACCCTTAGAACAGAGTAACTAGTTTCGAATGGTTAAAATCTTCTAAAATATTTGAGTTATCTTAGACATCCATTCAAGCTTGCTACCAGACATATTGAGCTTGATTTTGCTTGTTCATTCTCAACCTTTAGCCGATACAAGTTTTTTTTCATACACATATTGCTTTTACTCCAATTGTCATGCTTGCTTTTTATTAAGATTTTTTTTTCTGTGTGCATAAGTTCAAATAACCTTAGCATCTGTTTTTCCAGTTTCCACTGCTCACTGTTTATCACAAAATGTGTTGTTGCTTTAATGCTAAACATGAATCAAACTTAACTGTGCAGAAGGAATCACCCCTCGGGCTTGCCACTGAATCTGCCCATCCAGGTGAGTATTGCTTTTTGTTTTGATACTATGTTTGAAGGAAACACATCTCTTGAGTTTAAAAAAATATATATATGTTTGCTGTTGCAGCCCGATTCTCCCCTGACGATAAATATTCAAAGGAGAGAGTTACGTTGAAGAAGCGATTTGGTCTCTTACCGATCCAGGGCGCACCTGTCAAGTACTGAAAGGCCAAAACACTGATCTTCTTTTGGTTTTCATGCTCTCCTATTGCTGCTATGTTTTCTCTTAGTGAAAAGTTGACTTGAACTGTCTGTGTATGTCTCAGAAGAAATTTGAGTAATTTTCTTGAACCTTAATTCCAAAAGTGCTACAATCGAATTTGGTTGAACAAACGTATCATTCCTAAGTAAGAGTTAAAACAATTATTTATGCATATTTGCACCCTCTCCCTCTCAAACAGAGAAAAGGATCGTCTTCTGTTCATCAGTGTTCTAGACCATTCACATTGTAAGTAAGCTTTGGGTAAAGTAAGCACCCGCCTCAGCGTTAGACCTAGCCAACCAAAGCCTAGTAACGCTAATCTACCTCTGCAATTTTGGCGCACTTCACTTGTATACGTGCTCTCCTCTTCCTGTTTCTCTCCAAACTCGAATGACCATCTCCCTTTCTCCGTTTTTCTTTTTTCGAAACTCGAGTCTCATCCTTTGTTGAATATGACTTAATCCTAACAGCTCGAAATGGGTCTCTGGTGGTGCCAGTGCCAGTGCCAGGCCTCAAAAGCAGCAACTCTGGCGGTTGGTTAACACCACATATACGTCCAAAATAGTAGAGAGGGTCAACATAACAAGAGGATGAAGCCACAATGCCTTTCATGCTCTTCGGCTTGACAAGATTTATGAACTCTCCAATCTCCTCGTAGCATGAGTGATCAGAGTAGTTCACCGAAAACATATTGTCATGGAAATGATGCACCGCACCTTGTAGTAGTAGTAGTTCTTTCTCTTTAACTGCAGGCTTCCTATTATTACAAGTAGTTGCGGCTAGAAGAGAGCCCGAGAGCTTGTCCTCTCCTTTGAATGGTCTTTTCAGCCAAGGGAGACCCGAAGGCATAATGCCGATGGTTGGACACATCAGATTCAACCCCTCGAGTGTCTGAATGCTGAAACTATAACGAGGGACAGCACGGACTCTTGTAAGAGATGTATCGGTGGTGAAAATGTCTTGGAAACCAAGGAGATGCATGGTACGGAGCCGCTCTGGCCAAACCCAAATCTAAAGAACAAACAAAGCAAGAGAGGGATCACTATGTAATGCACAAACGCAAAGAGCGAAGGAGAACAAAAACAAAACCTTGATGTTGAGAATGCGGGAGAGATGAACAAGAAGGTCTTCCTTGCCGAGAGTGTCAACTCCAATGACGATATCATGGGAAGGATGAGAGAGGATAATGTCAGCAACGAGATTGGCAGCGACTTGACGAGAAGGGAAGGTGTAGATGGGGTTGCAGTAGGTGTTATCCAAGTAGAGAATGTCGACGGGGAATTCGTTGATAGCAGTGACGAGAGTGGTCTTTGCTGCAGCATTATCATCACATTCCCAACGGAAATCTCCTGTGTAGAGAAAACATCCGAATTCTCCACGGAACATGAACATCACCGACCCTAAACCAAATCCACCACACATTCCATTAATTAATACACAGACAAAGCAAAGCATCATTGATTGATTATATAAGCATATACCGGGGCAGTGGTGGGCGTCGATGGCCATGAAATGGAGGAGAACGGGGGAGCCGGAGGAAGGAGAGCGGAGGGAGAGAGATTGCCAGGAAGAGAGGGGGACGACGCGGAGCAAGGAGAGGTCGAAGCCTGGGAATCGGGAAGGGAAGAGAGAGGCGGTGGTGCGGGAGCAGAAGAGAGGAGCATGGGACCAGTTGGGGGAGAGGCCACGGGTGTGATCGGAGTGCATATGAGTCAAGAAGTAGGCTTGACTTCCACTCCTCCACCGGTCCACCGATATCAAACCGCTCTCCATCTCTCCGACCATCTCACTGTTACTTTCGCCCCTTTCGGTTTCTATTTTTGGGGTCATTTTTATTGGGCCTTATATAATATCTCGACACCAGGTTTTTTTAATGGGCTTACTTATTGTAGTTAAGGCCCATTGTAAAAAAATTCACCTCTGTCATATATTCTTCATTCAGACAAAAATAAAATCTCTTCCGGTTCTGCGAATTGAAATGAAGAATATCACAAATCCTCCGGAAACCTCCGCCGGAGGAAAGAAGCGTCGGCGAGAGGAAGAGGAAGTTGGTTGCAGTCACGCTGCAAATGATGATCAGTGTTTTTCTCTCCGTGAGTCGAATATGGATATCTTTTTGTTATTATTGAGAGATTGTATGTATGACTTTGGGATTGGGTTTATATATGTTTGTATCAGAGGATGAACTTACCTATAGCGATACTTCTGTCGCGCTTCGGATGATGCGGGCTCAGTTTCCTCGCATTGACCAGGTAGGTATCTGTTAATTATTGAAATCAATTGAACATTCCTCTCATTTTATTTTGTCTCAGGCTTCGGTGCCGCCATTCATATTACAGTCGCAGTTGTACAGTAGCGTCAACGATAGAACCCAAGTCGATAGAGAACTTGAGGTAATTCGCTTTCCCTACTCTGTAACCAACCATATAATTTCTGTTTTCTCATATTTGCCTGCGTGTGAAAGTTTCTATTTTGGGGGACCTAGATTCAAAACTCACATCTTTAATCATCTTTCTATGTGGTGCAGCTTCTAAGAAGGGATAAAGTTGTTCGTGTTTTCAAACTCAACACTGGACAAGATGATCATGCTGTTATCTTTTTGGATGACTATCTTAACCAGGTTGGTTATGCTGTCCTTCCTTCTCTCGTGTATTATTTACATTTGCGGTAGTCCATTTCTTTGTAACCCATTCAATATGTTAAGGTTGATCGAATAGTAAAGAGGATGGAAGGGAAAAAACAGAATGATACTGATATTTTCAAGTGGTTCAAAGAACATGTCGTTGATTCTAAACTCGAACCCAGTATTGGACATCATGAGCTTGTGAGTCATTTTACTTATCTCTCTTTGTCCTCTACATGATGGATGCCTAAAGTTTTCAAGCTATCAAATAAAATTCAATGCAGTGTTCTCTCTTGTCATTGGGTGGAAAGGTGAAGGATGAGCACATCACTCTCTTAATTAACGCTGGCCTTCTCGTATGTAAATGATTATACACTCTTTCATGTATTCTTTTTTTTGTTCTCTCTTTCTGACTCGTGATACCATTTTCTCTCCCAGACACGCCAACTTATCGATCCAGACATGTACTGGTTTGCCATTCCCAATATTGGCAAACTGTGGAAGGCTCTGTTGCAGGTAACTTCCTAAAATAAAACTCTTCTTGTCAAGTGATAGCATTAAATCTAACTCTGGTGATCAGGGAAGGAAGGAGCTACTCTCGTTGCTAAAGCGCAAGCGACATAAAGAGATGTTCATGGCCGAGCTTGAAAAGAAACGACTCCGCTACTCCCCTCTCGATATGAGATTTCACCTTCGAGATCTCATTGGCTCCCGTCACCTCAAAACTTTTCAAACCACTTCTGGTTTGGTTGTTCGTGTATCAACCGACTAACCCTCTTGTTCCAGGTCTCTCAACACAACAGACAGTCATCGCCGGGACTCAGTTTGATTCATTTTTATTAAGTACACACATCCGCTTAATGTTGTCAATGATTTAGCCAATCTTGTTAAGATATATATATTGTTCAAAAGGAGAAGAGTCAAAGCTAAATCAATAGACGATTGTGTTTTTTATACAGAATAGTTGACCTTGCTTATACACAGAGAAATTAACTACTACTTATCAAGCCTGCTTATGAGTAGTGTAAGTTGCATCCACTGCTTTGCTGGAATCCAGTTGGCTTCTCAGTCTCTGTCTCGAAGACGCTTAACTGATGCTCTGTACAACAGGGTTAGAGGTGTTTGGTTTTGACGGCTAAGCTCTTTTGGCTGGGAAAAGCTTTAATTCTAAGGCAAGACATGACGCAAGATGGTAAAGATTCAGTAGATAGAAGAAGATCAAAACTCAAAAGGGAGGTAAGAGATGATTGTATACAAGTTGATTTTGAACTTAGTTCGGAAGACAAAAATATTATATAATCAAACAAAATCTGGATTGTATAAAACTGGATAGCGGACCATAATAAGTCTCACATAACTGATAAGATTATAAAAGCATCATGACAATTAGTTAACAATTGTAAATGTTTCTTATTTTCTAAAGAGTGTTTTATCATCCCCTTGGGACTAACAAAAGTAAAAACCCTTACAAAATAGAGAGTGAAACTAATCAAACTTTCGTCAAAACTTATACCCCGGAAACATGGAACCCAATTCTTCCAGAGAGAAGAACACGAAAAATGAGGGAGGAGTGAACAAGATTTTGAGTAAACAATGCTCTTAACGATGCATTGCAGAGAGGGAGAATGATAACTTTAAGGTATAAACCAAGGAATGGTTTTAAATGAGAGCTTGAGCAGCACCAAGTTTACATATATCTCTGAGCCTCCAAATAGGATACATAGATTCCTCCCCTGCCTCCACTTGTTGCATTGCCCACTTGTAGTACACCGAGTGTATCGTGTCCTTACATCACACAACAACATAGTCTTAGAGCAGTGTTGATTATATATGTTTTTTCTGGGTTTGATTTATCATCACTGGTACACAGTTTCTATTTACCTTGCCTCCTTCTTTGATGTTGCCCTTCTTGTCACGAACACAGAAGATTTCTTGTGTTTGGAACTGTCATAAAAAAATGATCAAATCCATCAAATGCACATCTTATTTAAAAGTATGTCATCTCTCATAAGTAGAAAAAAAAAATGGAAAATCATATACCCTAACAATGATTGTGGGCGTAGTTCCTATCATCTTTGTTTCTTCAACTTCCACTTCCGATATATGCAGAATCTAAACAACACAAATTGAAGCCACTGAATCACGTGCTTTACATGATCTCGTGGTGTGAAGCCAAGTTTAACAAAACAGGCTTACCTTGTGATCGCAAAAAAGATCATGGCCTTTTAAAGCTGCAAGCTCTGCCGTGCACCGTTCAATCACTTCCGGGCAGCAATACTTCTTCAACATCTCAGCATCTCCCTGGCTCGGAGATAGAAGACTTATTAGAGGCAACAAAATTTAAGATGGGAATGTAGATGATCCACTTTTGAGACTAACCTTGCTATATGCACTCAAGACTGGTTTGATGGCTTCATGAACTTCTGCAGCAAAGTCCGTCAAGGAGAACGATCTGAAAATGAAAGAGATATAAGAATATTCAGTAACCGAGAGGAGGCAAATTCTCTAAAACCAATCAAAGCCTCTACCACTTACGGATCTCTGCGGCGTATCTCCTTGTAAGTTGAGCCAGAATCTGTTTCGTTAAACACTGCCTCATTTAAGCTGCCAAAAACATATATAAGTTGCTGTAAGTTCATTTGTAAGGAAGATGATAAAAGGGGCAATTAAAGCATACTCCTGAATTTTGTGAACAATGGGATTGTCACTGGTCTCCCATCTTTCCACCACATCTTCTGCAATCTACACGGGACAAAGCAGTATCATCAAAGAGAGTACTGCGAGATAAGATCTTTGATCGAAATGAGTAAAGAGGGAAAAAATAGTTGATTACCTCTTGGCTCTTGTTGACAACAGGCTCGCTTATCCCGCTTAGACGTTTAAAAGCAGGATGAGCTTGCATCTAAACCAAAATTCAAAGTAAGCAAGAGCGTTACAAAACATGGCATAAACGGAAAAGAAAAGAGGGTAGGTCGCTGTTACCTTTTCTCTTAAAGACTCCCATTTCTTTTGCCACTTGGACTGTTTTGTTGGAGTAACCACAAGATCCGTTCTTGTACTTTTCACGCCTGTAAATGGTGGGGGAGGCGTGTATTCCAGGTGCTTCTTTTTAGGCGAGCCTCCTCGCAATTCATCCTTCACAATATCAATTCCCTTCTTCGCTAGGTCAAGCGGCGAAGAAATCCTTGATTTTATTTTTTCAAATAATGTATGTTGACCGTCTGTAGTGCCTGATTGCTGCTGCTGCTGGTTTTCCTCTTTGGAGGTTCCTGTGCCTGATGAACTCGCTGACTCTGCATTTTCCTCCTTACCGAGCTTGAATGACTCCTTGACCTGACAACAAAAAATACATAAACCAAATTTTAATCCCCAAAAAGTGCCACAATTGAACACTGAAAGGACTAAAAAAGCGGGCTTCCAGAAAACCTCATCTGTGGCCGCTGAGAACTTGTCTTTCACACTTGAAGAGACCTGCACCGCAAAAACTGTTTGGTAAGAAACAAGCCTATAGCCTTTAACAGTGTACAGAGTCGGGTTCTCATACAAATAAATCATTTTCATCAGTATAGTATTCAGTTACAACAAGTGATATTTGATACATACAGGTACACCAAATACTTTCGGAAAGAGGAAAACAATAAGCACATTCTTAACACAGAAAAACCAAAAAAAAATGCAAGTCCGGCAAAAAAAAGAGACAACCCCAGCTTTAGAAATAATTGTACAAGTTTTATATCTATGGACAATGCCTTTCAAGGATCTTGTAGTACCTTTTTAGCAACAGATTCAGCCTCGGTCCAGACACCATCAACTTGCTTGTAGAGCTTCTCAGTCTTTTCTTTTGTTCTGCGTTTGTTTTCTCCATTTCATTAATAAGCGAATACAAAGTCTGTTTCTATAAGTAAGTGCAATAGTAAATGAACACTTACTTAACTTTGAGGTCCTCTTTGACACCTTTAAGCTCTTCTGCCTTTTCCTTGAGCTCCTTCACTGTTCGTTGGAATTCAGGATTGCTGTGTAAAACAGCAACAACATAAGACACTGTAAAGAAAGTTCTAATTACAAACATACATAACAGTTGGAATCGAAAGGAGATACCTTTCAGCTTCCCCTCTAATTTTCTTGGAGAATTCGCTGAAAATGCTGAACCTGCGATTAATAGAGTACCCATTGGCTGGCATAAACCCTAGACTTGCCTGCAAAAATTACCAAATCAAATCAGCCCATTTCGTAGCTCGTAATCAGTACAGAATCGATAGATGTTCGGACCCGTTGATGCGTCAATTGGAGGAAGAGAGGCTGCCTTGTGATGAATAAATCTCGAATCAGCTTTCTACTCGCCATTACAACGATCCTCGTAGTGATACAGATTCGAAAAGGAGAGATGAAAGATTTTGCCTTGAGAAACAAACCAATTTGGAGTGTGTTGCCTTTAAGCCCAAATGATGCATTCGCTAAACCTTTTTCTGGGGTTTCTCTTTCAGACCGGCGGATACCATCTTGTTCGGTAACAGGGTTAAGTATATTACGTGTGGGGCTAGATAATAAAAGTCCAGAGAGATCGTATATGCGAAGACTTGCTTCCAAACTAAATATTTCACTAGCCTCGGCCCACATATGGCCCATAAACACTTCAACAAAACAAATTGAACCACTGAGAGGAGCCTTACTAATTCCTCTCATCGATATAAAACCCCCACAAACCTGTAAAGTTCCAGGATTCGGTTTAGTTGGATATTTCGGTTTGTGTATTTCTGGTTTCGGTTTATTTGGTTCGGTCAAGACCCACAGAAGTGAACAAAAAAAATTGGTTCGGTCCAGTTTTCAGTTAATTTCTTTTTTAATTTTATTTTCTAAAATAACTGATTTGCTGGTTTTCAGTTAGAATTTGGTATAATTTTTTTTTAAAAATTGGACATTTTGGTTAAATTTGAGTTTTGGGCTAAATCCAGTTAGTTCAATTCGGTTCAGTTATTTTAAATTTTAAAATAATTAAAATAATTGAAAATCAATATGAATTGAAGATCAAATCAATTTTCAATACTCTATTGAACCAAAGCGAACTCAAAATCGAACCAAAAACCGAAAAATTTGGTTCGGTCCGGTTCGGCTGGTTTTGTTCGGACATAATCTGCATGGCTAATGTAAACCATCAACTAGTACTTGTCTCAACTATGATTGAGATTTTTGGGGTTATTGATAGATGAATTTTATAAGGGAAAATTGTCAAATATGACTCAAAACTTGATTTGAAATGCAAAAGTAAACCCAAACTTGAAGCAAATGCAAAAGTAACTTAAAAGACTGTTGAAATTACAACCAACCCCTTGTGAACAAACAAAAAAAGAGTTTTTTTTTTACGTTTCTAGCCCTCGAAAGTCGTCTGAGACAGTTTTTCTTAAAAATAATTTAAAAATTGTGTAATAAATATTTTGATAAATGAAAAATTGGAATTATGTAATTAACATATGTATTAAGAGATATAAATTAATATATAACAAAAGTCAGTTGTTTTCAGCATAGATGAGTGAAAGTAGTGAGTCATGATATTCTTTAGTTTAGGTTTCACCAACATATGTTGTAGTATTGTATGTGTTTCTTAGGGTTAGATTTTTGAAATCATAAATGTTTTTTTGAAAAATTAAAAATTTACCTAAGTGTGTTTATTTTTGTGTATAGTAAACAATATTTAAATATAATTTGATTTTATAACGTGGTTAGTTAGTTAATTTAGTTTAGGGTTTAGGGTTTAGGGTCTGGACGACTTATATTTAAGTCGTCTGGTAAATATATTTAATAATGCAGACGACTTAGTCGTCTTATAGTATCAACGGACGACTTAATTATAAGTCGTCCAAACCGGATTTTACCAAATTACTTTTAAACCTAACCGTATTTTTGACCGGACATATATAAGATGTTTTTTTTTTTACTCATTTTTTCGCGAAATTCAGAAAACTTTAACGCCGTTTCTCTCAAAGGTGATTTCGAGGTGATTTCGATCTGATACAAGACCAAGGTAAATCGAAGGCTTCTCTTGCGGATTTATGGGTTTTTATTAGGATGGATGTTGTTTTCCTTTACTTTTACCGTTTTGTTTTGTGTTTTCAACGATTTCTGGAAATTTTGGTTTCAAATTAGGGTTTCAAAAATTGGGGATTTCAATCGATTTGTTGTTTAGTTAGGTTGGATGTTGTTTTCCTC
>CAKOAT010436265.1:328948-346929 GCA_932364175.1 Eruca vesicaria subsp. sativa | reverse complement strand
GAATGAAGAGGATGAGGGGTGCTTGTATTTATAGATATCATCTGCCGACAATTCCCACGAAATTCCGAGGAAATTCCGAGGGAATAGCCGTTTGCGTCGGAATTTCCTCGGAATTTTTGAAATACCACAACGGCTATCTAACGGCTATAATTTCTCATCGGATTTTCCTGGGTTTATTTCGAGGGACATTGCGTCCTCGAAATGTCATCGGAAAAATCCGAGGATACTTTTGTTCCTCGGAATTTCCTAGGTATATTCCGAGGGAATTCCGAGGAAACACATAAATTGTGTTTCCTCGGAATTCCCTCGGAAAATCATCGGAATATTCCGAGGAAACAACGTTCCCTCGGAAATTCCCTCAGTATCGCTCTGTTTTCTTGTAGTGATTTCTCCATCATTCCAACTTTCTGCTAAGACCCATCCTTTGTATCCAAATCCAAGTGTTATATCCTGTCTGCCAAAATGAAGTCAACCCACGAAAACAGCAAAAACAACTTTTCAAAGCAGGCGCAAGAAGAGGAAGACGATGACCTGGGCATATTACCAAAGGCTGACAACTCTGAACTGATAGCTCAGTTTAAGCTTAGCTTGGTAGGAAGACTTTTTAACACGGAACGCCGTAATGTAGAGGCACTTATAGCCTTACTTCCACGACCAAACATTTGGTATCTACAAACCTATCAGGTCAGGCATACACAGAAAGAGTAGATCGGTGGGTTTGTAACTACAAACTTATCAGACTTACATTGAAAGGTAAGGGTACTAGACAAGCGAAATTCAATCAAACAAACAAAGACCCTATCAGAATAAGCAAGAGGCTTATGATCCCTACACAACTGAAGCAACAGAAGTTCCAAATGCAACAATGGCTCCAAACAAATGATGTCAAGGAAAATGAAATTCTGCAGAGCAAATTTGAGGATCAATGCAGATATAATGCTAATACTAGTCTCAGTGTCGGAGATAGTAGCAAGTACACCGACAAATTAATAACTAGCCGTTTGTGAATTTAATATCACTAGAGTGGAGTATAAACAATCAACAAAGTCTAATGAATTTTTTTTGTTTTAAAAGGCTTAGCATGAGAGTCAAGCAAGTACAAGCGCACACGCCACCACCAATCATGCTTTTACACAACTACAAATAGGCTTCAAACTCATATGAACTAACTCACCTCACCTTTGCAACAACATCATAATATATACATACGTACCAAATGGCTGCCTCTGTTCAATTTTTCCCCTTATACCCACCACCCTCCGATCAACATCCCCACCCTTCTCCCTTCCCGGCTCCACCGCATCACCCACTTCAACCACCGCCTCCTTCTTCCTACATTTCCCCACCTCCTCCCCATCACCCACTTCAACCCCCGCCTCCTTCCCACTTCGTTCCTCCACCATCACCTAGTCCTCATTTCCCACCGCAACCTAATCCTCGTCCTCATCATCCACCGCCTCCACCCCACGTTCTTCCACCACCTAGTCATCATTTCCCACCGCCTCCACCTCACGTTCTTCCACCACCTAGTCCCCATTTCCCACCGCCGCCACCTGGGCACCATTCAACTGTTATCATCGTGGTTGTAGTCTCTCTTGGAGGTTTATTTTTTCTTGCATTCCTTGCTGCTGCTCTCTTCTGCTGTACCAAGAAAAGAAGAATGTCTTCTCAGAAAACTGAAATCACCAAGTTTGATGAACACCTCAAAGTCGAAGAAGTCATAGTGCCAGGACCCCATGGCGAACCAACGAGAATGGTCATGGTTGAGGAAGACATTCATTTGGAAGAGGATATTTACAAGACTGAAAAGCTTAACCATGCTCCTCACCTTAATTCAACTGGAGGACATGCCATTGATATATCAGAGCCAAAGCATCACCTTGTTGAGCACAAGTCCTAACTCATGAGCCCGGAAACAAAAAAAAAAAATATATCATCTTTACTAAATGTTATCAATTATCTATTTCGATCATCTAATGAATAATGACAATATATTCTATCAAATCTTCAAACCCAAAAGTTGTTAGTGCTCTGTCTTTATGTCCTGTCAATTAAACAAACTCCATGCCTACCAGCACATAAAAGTACTGCCAGAACAGAAAAGTAACACAGTATACACTTTCGTATGGGACGATCGTGCATTACGTTAGAGCTACAAGGCATAACCTTACATAACATTGACTATAAAAAACACAACACAGAAAGTAACAAAAACAGTTGTTATTGCAGGAAAACTGACAGAAGAGGGTATGAAACATCGACATAGGACAACACTTATCATCATCAGTATAAACATAAACGCAAAAGTTCCTCCTACATGACCGATCCAGGTGTTACAGACCATAAGAAAAACTTATGTGTGACATAACTTTATTGTACCCTCTAAAATACAGGATAACGAATCATCTACGACATTAAGCAAAAAAAAAAGTCCCACTTAAGTGGGGGAAAAGGAGGTATCATCATATCATTTTCTGCTGCTTGTCTCTGTCATATCTCATACAAATACTTCTCAAACAGTTTCATGTGTTCAGTTTGGAGAGCAATGGCCACAGATAAGCTGCCATCATTTGTAGGACTTGGTAGCACAAAAGACAAACCCTCGTATGGAATTCCACCAGGTCCCATAAATATAGGACGACCCCAACCAAAATCTGCATCGTAAATAGGTAATCTAACCCAGCTTGTGATTCCCAAATTTGGACATTTGTAGGTATGTGCACCACGGACCAAAGCTGAGAGATCAGGCTGCATCTCCAGGTAGTCAAGAGCTGACCTCAGATAGTTATCGTCCATGCGAGCCAAAACATCATGAATCAGCCCTGCAGCATACCACGTGGGCTTTGATAGCAGATCCCCTGCAACAGCCAGTGGCGTCGCAGTGAATATCACGTTCCCAAAGTAACCAGGCGGCAGCTGAGGACGCAGTCTTGACCTTCCATCAGTAGCAATGTACAGTTTGGTCTCTTGATCATCCGGAAGCCCACGCGCTTTCCCCACTGACCTCCACACATGACCAGCCAACATCTCGTACGAGCTGTAGCTTACCGTATTACCATCCTCCTTAGCTTTAGCCTTGAGAGAAATAAGCTGGTCTTTCGATAACTTAAAGATGGAGACGGTGGTATTCTCAGGGGATGACTTAGAAGGATCGAGAGGGATCTTCATGGCAGGGGCAGGCTGGTACTCAACATGATCGAAAGCAGGCTGAGGTGGGTCTCTAGCACGGAGGAGGGTACGGTCAATAAAAGGAGGGATGGTGAGGTCAAGACCACGAGCTATATCGGACCAGGTATTAATGAAATGGAGACCAGAGAAACCATCAGCGGCATGGTGTTGCATACCAACACCAAGTGAAGCCCCACCACATTTAAAATAGGTCACCTATACAAAAAGGAGGCAACTTGAGACATCAATAAATGTTTTGTTCTCTAACAACTACTACTAAAGGAAAGTAATCTACAGTTATTTGTTCCCTCACTAGTATAAAGGCTAAAAATAAAAAAATAAAAAAGCTGACCTGGAGGACGAGGAGGGGGAAGGAGTGAATGCCAGGGGAGTGATCGACCTCGGGGATAAGCTGGCGGAGAGTGAGGGTGGGAGCGAAGTCACCGAAATCATCGATAACGGAGGGAGTATCAGCGACGACGAAGAGGACACCGGCGGCGTTGCAGTCGATCTCGATACGACCGTCGTCGTCTCTCTTCAAGCGACCAGCCATGGGGTAGAAAGGGACAAGGGCCTTGGAGAGGGCATCTTTCAAGACCTGAGGGTCGAAGAAATTGGAGGAGCCGGTGGGACGGTAGAAGTAGACGCTGGGAGTGTGGAACCTGGGGATGACGAGGTCTACGTTGGAGTTCCAGAGGTATGTGGATGGGGTCTCCGTGGCGGGGCGGACCATGGTGGAATCTCGGATGTTTATAATCATTGTTTTTTTTTCTTTTTTTTTGGTGGATTTGATACAAAGTTTACAAAAAAATTTTAAGAGAGATCTCGATTTCGATTGAATTTCGAGATTGAGGTTTTAGGAGAAGAATGTTGGAATATATATAATAAATGAAATAAAAGTGGGTGGATATGGCGAAAGGTCGTAATCCTTCACCAACCGCGCCCGCCTACTCTCTCTTCTTTTTTCCTTTTTCCATCTGTCGATCGGCTCTCCCACCAACTCTCTCCCTCTCTGTCTCTCTCTCTAATGTGACTATTCTCTCTTCTTTTTTCTTTCCATTACTGAGTGTGTTGGGGTTGGTGAACCCCACACTTTGGATAAGTGTCCCATCTCCTCCACCATCTCTCAGGTTCTGTCGGGCTATTAATATTTACTATAAGCCCACGTCCATTATGGGCCCAAAGAAGTAAATTGGCCTTTTCTTAAAACCCACCGACTCCTCCTCATCATGCTTTAGGGTTCGTAGCGATTTAAGTCGAATTTTAAATGCTAAAGCCCATTTATGACGTTGGGCTCAAATTGGGATTATAATCTACGCAAAGTAGTTATCAATTTGCAAAATCAGTTTCCTGATAACACACACAATAAAAGGTCGCAAATAACATTAACATACTAAAATTAAAAGCATTAATTAAATATTTTTTTTATAACACTTAGACGTAAAAATATTCGAGACAGTAAAAAATGATAGAGAAACATAAGAGAAAAAGAAATGTCAGTAGACATCGAGACAAGAAGGAGAAAGAAAGTCACCCAACCGTTAGATGCTGAGCTTCCAGAGCGAGCAGATGGTGTAGCCATACGGGAGCATTGCTGGCGATGTAAGACTGGTGACGATGATCGCGAATGACACTTATAGCAATAGCGTCAGCAGCTTCATTTCGTTCTTGGAGTGCGTGATCTAGACTCGAGAAAGCAATCCTGGATAGCAGAAAGCAGACATTATGGCGGACAAGGCTGAGATTGAGATGGTTATCCGGATTACTGAACACGTCATGAAGGTCCTCGGAGGAAGTCTCAAAAATAAAATTCGAGAAATGCAGATTGTGGATGCATTCCACAGCCCAGAAAAGAGACCATAGATCGGCCTCTGCTTTTGTACGCATATAAGAATAAGCACGCCTACTAAATTATAACTACAAAAACAAAAGTGACAGAGTCTGGTCTTAACAAGGGATGGAGTGGGTGAACCAACGGAGGACTTTGACAGGGAGTTTGATGAGATCTACGGCGAAGTTAGCTAACGCAGCGAAACAGAAGCAACATGGGCACAAACAACTCAGTATCGTCCTGCCCAGATATATAATTCTATGAAATTTAATCTGAATATTCCCTTTTTTTTTTTTAAGTAGATCTGGGGGATAATTTAGAAGAGGAACATAACCGAGAGAAATAGAGCAAGAGAATTGGATCGTCATCGTTAATGATTTACATAGCTAGACAAACATAGTAATGTAAAGAGAAAAAGGTAACTTAGTTACCCAATGATCCAGATAACAGCACCAACAAGAGATAGAAGGAGAGCGACAAGTGCAAATGGTAGCCCCAATAAGAAACCAAGTGGCCTACATTCTCCCATTCTTTCCTTCCCTTCCTTTTTTTCTCTCCCAAATTCAGAAGTAGACAAGTTCTGTTACACAGAATGGGATAAATAAAGAGTTTTGAGAGGTTTTAAATTAATTCAATGATTAGTTTCACGAGTCTGCCTGCTTAAGACTTTGTATAACCGCCGCCCGTGACCACGGGTTGATATTGAAAACTACGATATTATCCCTGCAGTTTCTTTTTTCTTTAATTCGGATATAATGAAAGTCAAGGGGGCCTTTTCGGGTAGTCAAACGTATGTAGTTCAGATTCTTGACTTGTCTTTATGTCTATCTCGGAAGTTGGAAGCTTCCTTATTTTCCAAAGAGCAAAACTAGAGTCAACGATGCCTGTATAGCAAAATTCTACGATTTGGTCAACCTTGCTAAATACTCCCTCTACTACTAGCGCCTTGCGCATGGTGAATATATATAATTAAAATATAAAATTTTAATATTGACAAATTTAAAATTTATATATGATTGTTTTTGTATGTACTGAAATTTAAGAATTTTGAAATTTTTATATAATTATTTATACGTAGGATCAGAAACAATTTTAGTTAGAAATGTTGATCAAATCTTAGAATTTAATGGATCTGATTTCATATATCTTTTCATTTTTCAGTGTTCGAGTGATGGAAAATAAATGGAGTGTCACTGGGCTTGATTGGTAGAGTTCTAGCAAGTTCCCTAATGTTTTTTAAGAAGCAATCGGTAAAATATTTGCATTTAAAATATATAAAGTTTCAAAACTAATTTAATATAATTTATTTATCTGTCTAATAATATTAGAAAATTCTATTTTTTACAAATTATTATTTTTTAAAATAATTTATAAAAAATTATGTTAAATTTTAAATTATTTTTAAAAACAATATTTTAAGTTTTTCAAATACAAATAAACAATTTAAAATTAATTATGGTCATGATTTAACATAACCATAATGATTTAAAAAATTAAAAATTAAAAATTAACAAATTAAAAATTAACTCAGTTTTATATCATGATTTAACATTTTAAAAATTAATTATGGTTATGAGAAGTTTACGTTCACGTGTCAGTCCTATTTATGTTCCATTTTTCTCTTGCTATGTTTTTATGTTTTGGTTATTACTCGATATAAATATTTATTTTGAATTTTATTCTCATTTCGTTTGTTTTAGAAAATACTTAAGATTTAAAATAATTAAAGAGATACATACTTAGGTTAAGATCTGCACTTTATGCACAATAAGTATTTTATATTTATTATTTATTTTATATTTTTCTGCATATTATAAATAATAAAATAATAAATATATATTAAATAACTAAGAAATCAGTTACTATTATGTAATAAATTTGCGTATGCATATAAATTTAACTATTACTCTTGTTTATTCACAACTAGGGTAAATAAATCAAAATAATCAATCTTATATATTGTATATGATATATAATTAAATGTAAATGATATAAATATAGTAATATAACACACTTTTAGTATGGATATTTATTGAATGAGGTTTCTACTCATATGATTTTATGATTATTTGTATATTTGTGTAACAAAACTTTACACCAACGAATTTTTTTTAATGTGAGATGTTTAGTAGTTTCAATAATTTATAATCATTTAAAACAATAACAATGACATATTTCAAAATTAAAATATTAACTTTTCAATATATGTTCAAGGCAAATATCAAAATATATGTATGTATTTTCATACGATGTATAATTTAATTAAAGTGATATTAAATATATATAAACTAAACTTATTTCTTCATATGGTCTTATAATAATCATTATATCTTAGTATAGAAAAAAAATTAAAACTTTGATCTTAAAAGTTTATGTGGGACTTTTAACAGTTTTAGTAATTTATACTCATTTTGAAAAATTCGAAATACAACATACATAAAAAAAAATCTAGATTTTTATTATATGATTAATGTAATTGTGTAATTTATTTTAATAATAAAGAAATAAACATAATGAAAAAAGTATACAAATTGTTATCAAATCTTTATTGTTTAAAATCATTAATTGTCATATATATATTTTGATCACATTAGGTAATTCTGTAGGTTTTATTTAAGGAAAGCATTCGAAACAACAAATATTTGGTATATACGACCAACTATAGCCTACGGAATATTATATTGCTAGAGAATATAATTTTTAAACTATACATTATATCACATGCTCTAGAATTCTTGGGATTTGAAATAGAAGCCAAAGAGTTATGCCACGTAGGATTGAGATTATTTTTAATTCTTACAAACTTAAGGTTACAAATTTTTAAATGATTCTCAAATAATATATAGGGGATTACTCGATATAAATATTTATTTTGAATTTTATTCTCATTTCGTTTGTTTTAGAAAATACTTTAGATTTAAAATAATTAAAGAGATACATATTTAGGTTATGATCTGCACGTTATGCACAATAAGTATTTTATATTTATTATTTATTTTATATTTTTCTGCATATTATAAATAATAAAATAATAAATATATATTAAATAACTAAGAAATCAGTTACTATTATGTAATAAATTGGCGTATGCATATAAATTTAACTATTACTCTTGTTTATTCACAATTAGGGTAAATAAATCAAAATAATCAATCTTATATATTGTATATGATATATAATTAAATTTAAATGATATAAACATAGTAATATANATAAATATATATTAAATAACTAAGAAATCAGTTACTATTATGTAATAAATTGGCGTATGCATATAAATTTAACTATTACTCTTGTTTATTCACAATTAGGGTAAATAAATCAAAATAATCAATCTTATATATTGTATATGATATATAATTAAATTTAAATGATATAAACATAGTAATATAACACACTTTTAATATGGATTAAATGAGGTTTCTACTCATATGATTTTATGATTACTAGGTGGACGGCCCGCACGCCTGTGCGGACATTAATATAAGTTATATATTGCATGAATAAATAATAATATAAATGTATATATATATTGTAACTTTCTTTCTCTTTTACATAGATACTCTGTTTTTTTAATATATTTTTCTATCTTACTCATTTCGTTTCTCCTTGTATTTTTTCACACATTCGTTTTGTTTCTTATGTATCTCTCTTTGCATTATTTTGTATGTCTTTGTACACCTCTCTTGCTCTCTTTTTCTTTCTCTCTCTCTTAGTTGATCAAATAATCTCAAAATCTCTCAAACTTACATTCACTCTCTCACAATCACATATATTCATTCGCTTACCCTCGTCCTTAATATGATCCTCAATATTTCACTTTAAATCTCTTTCTATCTCTCTTTGGTTGCAAAATTTTCACCAGATTTTGTTAAATCTTCTAAACACTTTCACATAATATTAATAAATGATTCCAGAATCTATCTCACTTATATTCAGTCTCTCACTTATATTCACTTTCATCTTCATTATGATTATAACCGACTCTCTAATCCTTATCATCACCATATCTCCCTCTCTTTCCCCTTTTCTTAAATATTTTTTTTATTTAGAATTTAATATAAAATCACAATTGACTAACCAAATAAATTCATTATCAAATTCTCTCCAATCTTCACACTATCTTATCAAAAATTGATTCCTTTGACCAAGATTTTCATTGAAAAGTAAATATCTTATTATTAATTTTTTAATTACTTCTATACATACATATTTTAAGTAAATCTAAATAACTGTATTTCAAAAAAGTAAATTTGATTAAATAATTATATAACATAAAATATCGTAATTCTTAAAAGATATGATGTCGTTATTTTAGACATAGATTAATATAAACATGAGATTCAATAGTTTTAGTATATCCAAAACATGTTTCTAGTTGTATAAATTTTGTTATAACTTCGTTATCATATATTTTAAAAGTTTATTACACTGCAAAAAAATACTTATCATTATTTTAAAATAATTTATTTTAAATTTAATTTGCGTTATATTTTGCATCTTCAACATTAACAATTTTATAACTTATCATTTATATTTATCTTCCTTTCTCAATTTTTCTTTATGTTGTATAAACACCTAAAAATAATTAGCTTACAATTATATTGATACGTAAAAAATATTTTGGTATACAAATAAAAAATTATGTATGTACAAATACAAAATAACAAAGAATACAACAAAAGGTTTTATTATTATTCACTCATGTTTTTATTTATTTTCTTTTTTTCTTATTAAAAATAAACATGCCAATTTTATTATACTTAAAGCTATATGAATTATACGAATAGAATATTAACTCTAACCATGTATTAATATAATGTTTTCATTTTTTGTAATTTTATATTATAATAAACTTTTTCATTTATTCATATTTTTTAAAATGACATACCATATAATTTTATGTTCTAAATATAAAAATACTTAAATAATTTTGAAAGTAGTAACTCAATTATACTATCGACATTTATCTCTGGAAAATGATAGATTATTTAAAAAAATTTACATTTGACAGTTTTACATTAATTGAACATATTTTAAGAATACATATATATAGTGAGTGAATATAAAAATATTATTAGTTTTCTGTAATGTATGATTTTTTATCCATTATTAATAGAAAAAAATTAAAATCGTTTATATACTTATTTCTATAATATAATCTGTATTTATATGTATATTCTAAGTTTTTATAATGGAATATGTGACATTTAATTGTTTCTATAAACAAATTGAATTAATCATATGTATTTAAGATGGTTAACTGTTTGTTTGGTAATATATATTAGATTAGGTAATTCTAGGATTAGTTTCCTTTTAAAAAACTTTAATTAAATAAATAAAAATTCAAGTGTCAACAACCAATCAAATTAAAAGAATTAATTCTACATTGCACCTATGAATGACACGTAAGCAAAATTCATTAAAGTGACTTCTCTTTTAATATATAGAGGGATTTGCATATTTGTGTAACAAAACTTTACACCAACGATTTTTTTTTAATGTGAGATGTTTAGTAGTTTCAATAATTTATAATCATTTTAAAAAAACAATGAAATATTTCAAAATTAAAATATTAACTTTTCAATAGATGTTCAAGGCAAATATCAAAATATAAATATGTATTTTCATACGATGTATAGTTTAATTAAAATGATATTAAATATATATAAACTAAAATTATTTCTTCATATGGTCTTATAATAATCATTATATTTTAGTATAGAAAAAAAAATTAAAACCTTGATCTTAAAAGTTTATGTGGGACTTTTAACAGTTTTAGTAATTTATACTCATTTTGAAAAATTCGAAATACAACATACACAAAAAAAAAATCTAGATTTTTATTATATGATTAATGTAATTGTGTAATTTATTTTAATAATAAAGAAATAAACAAAATGAAAAAGTATACAGATTGTTATCAAATCTTTATTGTTTAAAATCATTAATTGTCATATATATATTTTGATCACATTAGGTAATTCCGTAGGTTTTATTTAAGGAAAGCATGCGAAACAATAAATATTTGATATATACGACCAACTATAGCATACAGAATATTATATTGCTAGAGAATATAATTTTAAAACTATACATTATATCACATGCTCTAGAATTCTTGGGATTTGAAATAGAAACAAAAGAGTTATGCCACGTAGGATTGGAGTTATTTTTAATTCTTACAAACTTAAGGTTACAACTTTTTAAATGATTCTCAAATAATATATAGGGGATTTCATAATGTAAAAAAAAAATATTAAAAAAAAAATATTTTTACATTTCTAAAGTATATTTATTCACAATAATTAAAGTTTTCTAGATAGCTTCTCTCCTCATTTAAAGAGAGGTTTCTCTTTCCAAAACTTTATACCTCTTACCAAACTTAAATCTTTCAGAGGATAGAGTTTAATTAGAGAGGGAGAGAGCTAGGTTTGTCTTTTGATGTAAATATTTGCTTTCGCTTGGCGAATTTTATTTTTCCGGTTGCGGAATTATCATTTTCGCATTGACGATTTTAATGTGTTTTCAACCAAATCCGAGTAGATCTACATCAATAAACTTTCTCGGATTAGAGGTTGAAGATTTTTTTTTTGTGTTCAGTTTTCTCCTTCTTTAGTTCTGGATCTTTATTTTACCATTTGATTCTGGAGATTTTTTCTCTCTTTGCTAGCAAGATTGGTGCTTGATTCTTGGTAAGAATCAATCTTCGCTTCATAAATAAGTGAAGTCTCCTCAAAGATCAAGACCTAAGACTTGTATAAGCTAAGAAGACTAGGGACAGAGCTAGATGAGGCGGACCTTTCTCTTCAGAAAGTGTTCCGGCAAAGTTTTGTGTTCGTGTTTCTCTGATGCTTTTCATGAGTTAATTTCTAGTGATTGGAGCAAAGATCTTTATGAATCGACGGCGATGAAGGAAGGAAGAGCAATAAGCAGTTACAAGCGAGACGAGGTTGGAGATGGTGTTTCCGTCCGGCGAGAATCCGGCGCCGCTTTCTCACGTCGTTTCTGGAATCGAAGCCACGACAGAGGACGCATGTCCTTCATGCACTCATGTTTATCTTAATGTCTGGTATTCGTTGGGCCGATTGTATTAATTTAGGCTTGATACTGTTTGTAAATTTAGCCTGCGGGATTTTATACAAAGATGTTGACAAAAGAAATATATTTTATCAAATAATAATGATTAATTACAACTTCCAAAAAACTTAATTACACTTATTAGTTTTTTATTAGTTTAGATTTATAGGAAAATGATAATCACAAAAAAAATATGCATATATCATATATTCATTAATATGTGTGAAAACACTAGAATATACAACAAATTGAAACATATGGAATACCTCCTTGGCTGAATGGTGTTGAAGTAGGTATACACATTTTTAATCATTTTGCGATCATCAATTTCCAAATTTTATCTCATTGTTGCTTCAAGTTCCATTTATATAAACATTTAAGGGATGTTTGTTAATTTCCTTAAAGATGATTTCATTTAGCTGTGATTTATTTAGATGGCATTTGAGAAGTTATTTAGGATTGTTTGTTCCAGATGAATCATCTATATAATTTTTTTTTTGTTTGTTTACCACTTTTTATCTTGTTCTAAATAAAATGAATAAAAATATTAACATAATCTTATTTGATGTTATTTTAATATTATCAATATTAGATTGTATCATTCATCTAAATTACAATTTCACAATCTTGAAAAATATATTATTTTAAATTTACTAGAAACTATATCTTGGTTCTGACAATTTTTTCTTTTACAGTTTTAGTATATAATATGATTTTACAGTTAGCAGAAAATGTGATTCTACGGATTTGGTGACAAAGTACGATTTTATGGTTTTAATGGGAGAATTCGATATGCTTTTAGCGGGAGAATGCGATTTTACAGTGTTATTTGGAAAATATAATTTTACGATTTTGACAGAAAATAAAATTATACACTTTGAGCTAAAAGAATACCATTTTACGTTTTTGGAAAAATATGTTGTTGCGATTTAGTAGAAAATGCAGTTTTACAGTATGGCGAGAAAATAAAATTTTATAGTTTTGAATAGGTAATATGATCTTATGGTTCTGGCAGGAAAATATAATTTTGCATTATGGCGAGAAAAAATAATTTTGCGTTAAGGTGGGAAAATGTGATTTTGGAGTTTTGGAGAGAACGGTTTAGGTAGAAAATGCGCTTTTACAATTGTGGTAAAAGTTTATTTTACTGCTAAAGAAAAAATATTATTGTAAGTTTTGGTGAGAAAACATAATTTTACGAATTTGACATGAAAATGTGATTTTATTGTTTTTGCGAGAAGAGCATTTTATAGGCTTTGCAAAAAAATGTGATTTATGTAATTGGTAGAAATGTAATTTTATGGTATTGGTAGAACTGCAATTTATGGTTGTGAAAAAACAATTGTAATTTACGTTGTTGGCGAAAATTAACTTGATTGTTTTAGTGGAAAATATTATTTCAAGATTTTGGTGAGGATTACATTTTTTACAGCTTCATTGGAAGCTCAAAAATATGAAGCTAAATGATTCATCTGAAAAATGGTAAATTTTCTATCTGTTATTTTAGATATAATTATATTTATCGATGTACGAATTAGATCTGTTCGGACTATTCATCTATTTTAGTTTAAATTTTTAAAAGGTATTTGGATTAACCATTTGGATGATGTTCATTAAAATAGAAAACAAGCACAATTCAATATAACTATTCAGATGTTTTATTCCGGAAGAACAAATGAAAAATCCCTATGATTATACTTTTATCTCATTCGTTAGTACGTTGGTAATTTACTATTGGTGCATGCACATATCCGGAAAATCTTACCTTAACTTCCTTGAATCGAACTTTGTGGGTCGTTAGTTACCATTGATAAGGGCACAAATCAGGAAAATCTTGTCTCAACTTCCCTGAATCGGACTTAGTGGGCTGTTAGTTAAGCACTAATGATTCAGAGGCAACCATGTATGAGCTTATAATACATACTAGGATATGATCCTTGTTTTGGAAACACATAATTTCTTTTGTTTGATAAATTTATTAACATGTATGTTTATTCAGAAATATGTTTAGGTTTGATATTGGGTTCTGTTCCATTTTTATTTTGATTTTCTGTTTAATTCCGGTGTGCTTGGGTTTTTGGTTTTTCGTTTCAAAATCATATTTATAAGATTGCTTTAGATAATTATGTATACCTCAAATAAATTTAAATATTTCTGATAAAAGGTAATAGATTGATCCGGTTTGTAAATAGTATATTTAAAATAATTGACAATTTTAAAACTAAATGTCTATATAAACTGTACGCTGGATAAAAGGTAATCACTACAATAAAACATCTCTTTGACGAGGAAAAATATTCCTCGTAAACTTACGCGTTCATAACCATGACTTTACGACGAAATGATATTTCATTGTAAAATCATCGTAAAATTACGAAGAACGGCCTTTGCTGTAAAGTACATGTATAATTAGAGGAAAAAGATTCATCGTAAAGTCTTTGTAAATTTACAAAGAATTTACGAGGAATCATAATACCGTTGTTTTAGACAAAAAATTTTTTCTAAATGTGTTCACCTAATAAATTTCGCTATAAATTACTTGTAAACAATATGTTAAAGCCTTGTAAAATCATAGTTAAACATTTCCTTGTAATCCGTAGTTACATTTTCACCTACTAAACTCGAATAATTGTCAATATATATGTTCATTCTCATTCCAAACAAACACACAAACAAAAATGAAGAGAAGAAAAAACAAGAAAAAAAATGTATGATGATAGATATATTTACGAGTTGTGGAGTTGGATGTATACGCACAAAGATTTGGCTAGTAGAATGACATATGCATTTATTAGTGGGCTTGAGATATTCATTACCAGACGGACAATACAATGATCATGCATAAAAATGGTAAGATGTTATGTACTTGTTGGAAGTGCAAGAATTTAAAATTTATGTAGTGAAACTCTATGTAAACATTTGGTAAACAGAGATTTTACACCACAATAATATATTTGGTTTCAGTATGGAGAGGTTTATGGTGGGAATGAAGCTAATAGTAGTAATAAAAAATTTCAGGAAGCTGGTAATAATGAAGAACCAAATCATTTGCATAATGAGTATAGTTACCATTAGGATGAACATATGGTAGATCATGATAGGGTTCATGACATGATTACTGATGCATTTTTAGAAACTACTACAACAATAATTGATGAAACTGAAACTGTAGAAGAACCTAATTGGAATGCAAAAAGTTTTTCGAAATGCTAGATGCTACAGAACAACCAATCTACATTAATTATAGAGAAGATATATCTCTAAATTGTCTCTAGCATCTAGGATGATTAATATTAAAATAGATCATAATTTACCTAAGAACTGCATGGATGCATGGGCCGAGTTGTTTAAAGAGTATTTGCCAGAGGACAACGTGTCAGTTGAATCTTATTATGAGATTCAGAAATTGGTTTATAGTCTTGAGTTAATAGATGTTTGCATCGACAACTGCATGATTTACTAGAGAGACTATGAAAAGCTAGAAGAGTGTCGATTCTGCTAGAAGCCACGATGCAAACCACAAAGCCGTGGGAGGAATATGGAACCGTACCAAAAGATGTGGTACTTACAAATTACAGACATGTTAAAAAGATTATATCAATCTGAAAGGACTGTTGGAGAAAATGAGTTAGCATACTAAACATGTCTAGAGGGATGGCGAGATCGCTCATCCATCAGAAGCAGAAGCGTGGAAACATTTCAACATGGTACACCCAAATTTTACTAAAAATATTTTAAATGTATATTTTGGGTTATGCACATATGAATTTAGTCCATTTGAAATGTGTAGGAGATAATAATCTAACGTTGTAGAACCTGCCTCCTGAGATGTGCATGGAAACAAGAATTTCTATTTTAATTTTGATCACATTAGTCCTTGGTCCAAATCATCCAAAACGGTCGCTGTTGGGCCCAAATGTGGTCCGTCGGCTGAAGTTAGCAAACCAGTTAAACCAAGTCTAATAATGGGCCGTACATGGATTATCATCTCGAAGAAGAGTACAGCTCACCTAAGGACGGAAGCTGTTCCTAAAGAGGTCACAAGAAAGAGGTCACGAGAAAGAGGTCACGGAGAAGAGGTCTGGCTTCTTTCGTAGGAACCTAATGAAACAGCTTAGGATACGAAGATAGAAGCGTGCGATTCAGTCAAAAGAAAGCTGTTACAAATCCCCCAGTTTGCGGAGAGAATCTCGGAGACTAATCAGGAGAAGTTACACGTGACCTGAGACTATTTAAAGGAAGAAGAAACGAAGAGAAGGGGGGATTCACGTCTTTCACATATTTTTCACATACATTGTCATTCATAGATCATTCAAGTGATTTCTTTGTATCAATCTCAACTATCTTTGTATTCATTTCTTTACTAAAAATATCAATACAATTTGAATTCATTCTCTAAGTTCTTAAGGGATTCAGCCCACGGTTGTCTTCTCCCCAACCTTAACCTAACCTAAATTAAGAAGTGAGTTTTATCCCTCACATTTTGGCGCCGTCTGTGGGGACGAGATAATTGAATCCTTCACTCCGTAACTTGAGAATGGATCCATCCAACCAGGCAACGAGCCCATCCATCCCAGATCCCGTGATCCAGATCGACGGCTCACCGAACAGGAGAGACCCGGATCCTCAAGATCCGGANTCACTCCGTAACTTGAGAATGGATCCATCCAACCAGGCAACGAGCCCATCCATCCCAGATCCCGTGATCCAGATCGACGGCTCACCGAACAGGAGAGACCCGGATCCTCAAGATCCGGAACCTCGATCCGCCGATCACCGATCCGAGCAACAGCCTCCGGCTAATGCTCAACCTAACCGAACTGGGATAGCTAACCCAAGGTCTTCCAGTGGAAACAACTCCGGGGCTACACTCCCGGAAAACCCCCAACGTCAACACGCTCCGCATCACTCGGAAGCTCAGCTATCTGAAATGCGCCGAATGATGGTGCAGTTGGTAGAAGAGCCCAGGATAACGAGCGCACGTTACAACAGCTAACTGCCCGGACACAACGGTTTGAAGAGGCGACTAGATCTCTAACAGAAACGACGCATCCGTCGCAACGCCAAGGCTCAGGAATCGCCTTCCGAGATCGAATTACCGAACCCATGTTCCCTCGCGGACGCCTTGACTTTTCCCCCAACAGCGTTGCTCGTAATGGGCAAGAGCCTGTTCTCCGGACACCCCTCACTGGGACAACCCCAGTATTTAGTCTACCTATAACTAGCGCTATGGGAAGTAACATAACTACGACTAGCTCAGCACCTAATAGGGTTCACGAACACAGCGCCCGATTGCCACCTCCGCCACCTATTTTTAGGTCCGGAGAAGGAATGTCTCCCCCTCCTAGGGGTAGAGCACCGACTTCAGCTTACCAAAATGGAAGCGCGACCCCTAATCGAGACAACCCGAGGACGGAAGCTGATCCTACAGCTCACTCCCCAGGTCGCGTCCCTCAAGGCGGTTCTAGAGCTAACGAGCGATTTAGTCCACCTAACGCTTGGGATAACAACGACACTCGACTCCATCGAGAATCTTCTCATCAGATTCCTCGCGAAGACCCAACTGTCCTTCCCCTAGAAGGACCTGAGGCTATTCGTCGATACGTGGAGTAAACTCACGCAGCTCTCCAGAAGCTGAACGCTCAAGTGCATAAAGCAACAAGCTCAGCTCCCGAAATCGAGAGCTTGATTGAGGAAACCTGTGGAACCCCATTCACAGATAAAATCGCTAGCTCTTACATAAGAGATACCCGAAAAATTAGGATTCCCGAATATGACGGGACCTCAGACCCCAAGGCTCATTTGAGAGCCTTCCGCTTAGCTATAGTGAAAGCTCATTTCACAAGAGAAGAATGCGAAGCAGGTTACTGCAGGACCTTTGCTGAGAACCTGGTCGGAACAG
>CAKOAT010436265.1:273638-328931 GCA_932364175.1 Eruca vesicaria subsp. sativa | reverse complement strand
ATCGAAGCCCTTAGAAGAGGTCTCTGGTATAAATCAGAATTCTGGTCCGAGCTAACACTTAACCCTCCTCCAACTATCGATGATGCTCTTCACAAAGCATCGAGATACATTACCTTGGAGGAAGAAACAGCTGCACTGGATAAAATCCATAAGAAATCCCAGAATCACCCGAAAGGTGAAACCTCGGAAACAAAAGGACCCTCTAGAAAAGGTAGCTCTCGAAACCATCAGACCCAGAGAGAACACTCGTATGCTGTCGACGAAGTTCAACAGGAAAAACCTGTTGCTGCGACAAGCAAAACCCCCTGGACAAAAGGCTACGATGAGAACAAACATTGCTCTTACCACGATCGAAAGGGGCACTCAACCGAGGAGTGCTGGGACCTCCAACGACAATTGGCAGCTAAATTCGTAGCTGGCGAACTAAAGGACGTGGAACTAAAAAAGCCACCTCCTTACCAGAGAAGAGGTCCCAGAGACACCTCCCCAAAATGTGAAAGATCTCCTGAAAAGGAAACAGATTCGCCACCGCCGGCTCCCAAGAAAAGGGTCGACATGTTTCTTGGGAAATTTCCCCAAGGGAAGAGTCTACAAATCGAGACCCTCCTAAGCAAACCCCCACCTCAATCGAGCCTTAGCTCAAGAGTGGATTATATCCTCGGAGGCTCCGATATATGTCAAGACTCAGTTAACTCAATCAAGAGCCACGTGCGGAAGGCTGTTTCTAGAGCTCAATCTAAGCCTCCCAATCCCGAAACCAATACCAAGATCTCTTTCTGGAGAGCAAGACGTCAGACCTCGAAAGACCTCACGATGACGCCTTAATCGTCACCCTGAACATAGCAGGTTACGAGGTGCCTAAGCTGATGGTTGATACCGGAAGCTCGGTCGATCTCATCTTCTATAACGCCCTGAAAGGGATGGAAATAGATGACTACGAAATTATCGGCCAGAAAGCTAACCTTGTAGGTTTCTCTGGGGAAACAGTTACCTCCTTAGGAACCATCAAGCTCCCAGTCATAGCCGGGGGAATCATGAAAATGACCAATTTCGTGGTCATCGACAGGCCTTCTCCATTTCATGCGATCCTAGGAAGACCCTGGATCCATAAGATGAAGGCAGTAGCTTCCACTTACCACCAATGTGTGAAATTTCCAACACCAGACAGAATAACCACCGTACGAGGTAGCCAGAAAATCTCCAGGATCTGTTACTTGGGAGGATTCAGAATCCTCAAGGAATCACCTCAATAGCAATTACAGATCCAGGAAGGTCGAGAGATGCAACAAAATATTCGAGGTCCCCCTAGGAACCTAACCGAACGAGTTAGCATCGACGACTCAGATCCCGAGAAACAAGTGAACATCGGATCGGAGCTACCTCTCGAAACAAAAAAAGAATTAATCGACTTCCTGAAAAGCAACGTCAAAACATTTGCATGGACTACCAGCGACATTAGAGGTATAGACCCAAACGTCACCACTCACAAGCTCACTGTAGATCCTACTTTCAAACCGATCAAACAAAAACGCCGTAAGCTAGGCCTCGAAAAAGCTCAAGCTGTCAACGACGAAGTAGATCGACTCACGAAAGCAGGATCCATCCGTGAAGTACACTACCCCGATTGGCTAGCTAACCCCGTAGTAGTAAAAAAGAAAAACGGGAAGTGGAGAATCTGTGTAGACTTCACCGACCTAAATAAGGCCTGCCCTAAAGACAGCTTCCCGTTACCTCACATCGATCGCCTCGTTGAGGCAACAGCTGGCCACCAGCTCCTATCTTTTATGGATGCCTTCTCTGGATATAATCAAATCATGATGAATCCTGAAGATCAAGAAAAAACCGCATTTATAACCGAGCGCGGGACCTACTGCTACAAGGTAATGCCATTCGGACTAANATCAAATCATGATGAATCCTGAAGATCAAGAAAAAACCGCATTTATAACCGAGCGCGGGACCTACTGCTACAAGGTAATGCCATTCGGACTAAAAAACGCGGGAGCTACCTACCAGAGGCTTGTGAACAAAATGTTCGCTGGACAGCTCGGAAAAACCATGGAAGTATACATTGACGATATGCTGGTCAAATCCTCAGCGGGGGAAAACCACATCTCCCACCTAAAAGAATGCTTCGATATCCTCAACAAATTCGATATGAAACTAAACCCCGCAAAATGCACCTTTGGAGTGCCCTCGGGCGAATTCCTTGGCTACCTCGTAACCGAGAGAGGTATCGAAGCCAACCCGAAACAGATAGCGACCTTCCTGGAAATGCCGTCACCTAAGACAACCAGGGAGGTACAAAGACTGACTGGACGAATCGCCGCTTTGAACCGATTTATATCCAAGTCCACCGATAAATGCCTCCCATTTTACAAACTTCTAAAAAATAATAAGAAGTTCCTTTGGGACGAGAAATGCGAGGAAGCTTTCAAACAACTAAAAGCTTACCTCTCCGAGCCTCCGATCCTATCTAAACCAGTAACAGCAGAACCCATGTACCTATACCTCGCCGTGTCAACCGCAGCGGTTAGCAGCGTACTGGTACGAGAGGAGCAAAACGAGCAAAGACCTGTCTATTACACAAGCAAAAGCCTAATAGACGCCGAAACCAGATATCCTATCATGGAAAAGTTAGCCCTGGCAGTCGTCACAGCCGCCAGGAAACTGCGACCTTACTTCCAATCACACTCGATCGTGGTAATGACCTCACAACCAATAAGCACGATCCTGCATAGCCCTAGCCAATCATGACGATTGGCTAAATGGGCCATAGAGCTCAGCGAATACGACATCGAATATAGACCCCGAGCTGCCATAAAAGCTCAGGTCCTCGCTGATTTCATCATTGAGTTATCATCTGAACAGCTAGATCCGAGAGCCGAAGTTCCGGAATGGAGCATGTACGTCGACGGAGCCTCATCAAAACAAGGTTCCGGAATTGGCCTAAGGCTGACCTCGTCAGCCGGAGAAACCATCGAGCAATCCTACAGGCTCGGCTTCAATGCTTCAAACAACGAAGCCGAATACGAAGCACTAATCGCAGGGCTAAGACTCGCCCTAAGCCTCGGAATCCGAGAGCTGAACGCCTACAGTGACTCACAGCTGGTAGCTAGCCAATTCCATGGCGAGTATGAAACAAGGGACGAAAGAATGGGGACATACCTTGAAGTCGTACAAAGCCTCACTAAACAATTCAGTAAATTCGAGCTAACGAGAATCCCACGGGGAGAGAACTCCTCAGCAAACGCATTAGCTGCATTGGTATCCACATCAGATCCCCTAGTAAAACGAATCATACCCGTAGAAGGAATCGAAAAACCTAGCATCGACATAGCTACCAAAGCTGAGATCGATAGCAAACCGAAAGAGCAAACAGAAGGTAGCTGCTTCGAATCAGCAGCAACCCAAGTCCTAACCACATTCTGGTTCCCAAAAACAAAAGCCCGCAAATTCAGAAAGCACACCTCCGGGGGCATAATCCAGCCTTCAAGCTCACTTGTCCTAAGAGTAAACACTCGCAGAACAAGATATTCCCCCGAGGCCGAAGTTCCAACCGAGGACACAATCCCAGCCCCGGAAATAAATAACACACCTGGGGACGCTCCTCCAGACCTAGGTTCCGACGAACCTAACAGAAGGAACATCCCCAGGGGAACGACCTCCGGACGCAACAACACCCGAGAACCTGATCCCGCGCTGGGACCTTCCTCCTCCCTCCACCACAAAATCCTAGGAAGAGAGGACTGGAGAATTCCAATCATGCAGTATATTTCGGAGGGCAAGGTCCCCCCCCCCCCATAAATGGGAAGCTCGAAAACTTAAAGCAATAAGCGCAAGATACTGCATAATGGAATCTATCCTTTATAAACGAAGCGTATCGGGACCTTACCTAAGATGCGTCCACGGCCTCGACGCCATCAAACTCATGAAAGAAATGCACGATGGCTCATGCGGAAACCATTCCGGTGGCAGAGCTTTAGCTATTCGAATCAAAAGGCAAGGCTATTTCTGGCATACCATTATCGCTGATTGCGAGACCTACTCGTCCTCATGCGACAGGTGCCAGAGGCACACCCTTTTATACATCAGCCATCAGAGAAATTGTCCTCGATATCCGCCCCATACCCATTCATGAGATGGTCCATGGATATCGTAGGACCACTAGTCGTATCTGGAACAGGAAGGCAGAAGCTACGCTTCCTACTAGTCCTAACAGACTACTTCACGAAATGGATAGAAGCTGAGGCTTTCCAACAGGTAACTAAAGTTGAAANGAAATTGTCCTCGATATCCGCCCCATACCCATTCATGAGATGGTCCATGGATATCGTAGGACCACTAGTCGTATCTGGAACAGGAAGGCAGAAGCTACGCTTCCTACTAGTCCTAACAGACTACTTCACGAAATGGATAGAAGCTGAGGCTTTCCAACAGGTAACTAAAGTTGAAACCGAACGACTCGTATGGAGAGACGTTATTTGCCGCCACGGCGTCCCATACGAAATCGTAACCGATAACGGATCTTCATATCCAACGACTTTAAAGACTTCTGCGACAAGTGGAAAATTCGCCTCACCATGTCAACACCACGATACCCCCAAGGAAATGGCCAGGCGGAGGCTGCTAATAAGTCAGTATTAGCAAACCTCAAGAAACGCCTTGGAATCGACAAAAGTTCGTGGTCCGAAAGGTTACCCGAAGTACTCTGGGCATGCCGAACCACCCCACGAAGAGCTACGAAAGAAACCCCCTTCTCTCTAACCTACGGGATGGAGGCTGTCGTCCCAGCCGAAACTGTCACCGGGAGCCTCCGCCGAGAGCCCTGCACGACAAATCCCGAAGCCAACAATCAGCTCCTATCTGATCACCTCGACCTCATCGAGGAACGACAGGATCAAGCCTTGCTCCGCATTCAAAATTACCAACAAGCAATGGCCCGACATTACAATTCCAAGGTCAGGTCCCGGTAATTCGTTGTAGGTGACCTGGTACTCAGGAAAGTTTTTAACCATACCAAAGAGCCGAACGCTGGGAAGCTAGGGACCAATTGGGAAGGCCCCCTACCAAATCATCCACGTGATACGTCCAGGCGTTTACAGGCTCATGAAGGTACGAACCGGGGTACCCGAAATCCGATCATGGAATGCCATGAATCTCAAAAGATACTACCATTAGGTACCTAAAATTTATTGAACTACGTCTGGCTTGATCCCTTGACTGGGTACGTAGGCAACTCCGTTATGAGTGCAGCCCCAATCTCACCACAACATACTCATATCCACACTCAAAGGGGGCACGTGTTCAGAACACCCAGCTCAAGCTATTAACTCCATGACTATGTACTCCATCGAAGTTATAATAAAAACATCCATTTTCAAATATCTCATGTTTTTACTACCTAAAAATCAGGTCACGTTGAACCTGAACCTAAGGTCTTAAAATCCTATTATCTAAAATCAGGTCACGCTGAACATGAACCTAAGGTCTTAAAATCCTATTATCTAAAATCAGGTCACGCTGAACCTGCACCTAAGGTCTTAAAATCCTACTATCTAAAAATCAGGTCACGCTAAACCTGCACCTAAGGTCTTAAAATCCTACTATCTAAAAATCAGGTCACGCTGAACCTGAACCTAAGGTCTTAAAATCCTATTACCTAAAATCAGGTCACGCTGAACCTGAACCTAAGGTCTTAAAATCTTATTACCTAAAATCAGGTCACGCTGAACCTGAACCTAAGGTCTTAAAATCCTACTATCTAAAAATCAGGTCACGCTGAACCTGAACCTAAGGCCCTAAAATCCTATTATCTAAAATCAGGTCACGCTGAACCTGAACCTAAGGTCTTAAAACCCTACTATCTAAAAGCAGGTCCCGGCAAACCCGGACCTAAGGTTTCAAAATCCTACTTCAGGTCACATTGAATCTGAACCTAAACTTAAAACTCTACTATCGGAGTCAGATGCCGACGAACATGAGCTTCGATATCAAGGTCCTAAAATCTCGGTACCTAGATCCAGGTCACGCTGAACCTGAACCTGAGATCTCGAAATCCTACTGTCTAAAAACAGAGCGCAAAAGATCCAAACCTGAATCCGGATCACTACGAGTCCGAACATGAACTCTAGAAACCTTCAAATGAGCCCAGGTCCCGACCAATCTGATTCTAGAAACTCATATACTTTAACGAAGTTTCTAAGACTTGAAAATATTTGAAGGAATTCAGATTCGTGATAAGCCGTTCCTGATGGCCACAAGGGCTACTTAAAAGAATTTGGGTCCTTAAAAGATTTTGGTCCAGTCATGGAACTCGAAATCTGATGATCTAAACAACCAAGCACAACTTGAAACAAAAGAATAAAACCAAAGGGCAAGACAAGGTTTAAAAGCCTCCTCAGGCCATTAACGGTTCAAAAGAAATCCTAACATCATTAAGGTTTAAAAGCCTCCTCAGACTATAAATTCCAGAAACTGAAGCAAAGGCCCGTATGGCAAACGTCCTAAAAACAAGAAAAATAATCTAGAAGGAGGCCAGGTCCTCATTCTCCTTGACCACCGCTTCCAGAAACCTTCGAAGCATCACGATCCTCTTCGGTTGCCTCGTCACCCGGGACATCTTCATCCACCTCCTTACCAACACCCTCCGGGACCACATCAACTGGGACTAAGTCAGGGCCCATCAAACCTAAATTAGAACCATACTCTCCAGAAAAGGATGGATTAAACATGTTAACCTCGAAAGTACCTGAGCTCGCCGAGAGTTGAGGGAGAGGAAGTTTGCTGACCGAGAAGTCAGAGACCTGAGCTTTCTCGTAAGCAGAGATAGCCTCCGGCATCAGAGATACCAAGCGATTATACTCCTCTTCAGCACTATGAATCTCATTTGATAGCAAGTCCTTCAAGAGCTCCGTATTAGCCTGAAGCTCCTGAGCGTAGATCTGGAGATCAACCTCATCTTTCTTTCTGGAGAACTTCTCCTTAACAGAGATCAGGATTTTATTGTAGGCGTCGATGACTTCCTTCTTTCCCCTCCTAACTGCAAGTTTAACTTCAGCCTCCTTGTTCTTCTGGCTGACTTGAGACGACGTGATCAAATCTTGGACATGTTGTTCTGCAATTTTTCGAGCACTCTCTAGCTCTGAAATCTTCCTGCTCTTCACCCTGACATCGATTTCCAAGCTCTCGATCTTCCCTTGTTGAGTATCAGACTTCAAGCCGAGCCTCCCAACTTCGGATTGGAGTCTCGAGACCTGAGCTCTGGCTTGATCACGCTCGACCTTGGTAGCTTTAACCATCTCGGTAACCTGGGCTATTTCTTCAGCATTAGGCGTGTTACTCACCGTCTCCTCAAATTTCAGCTGAGCCTTGTTAACAGCTCCAGCCAACTGCGAAAAGACAAATAACTAAATAAAAATCCACCTAAGGAAATATGATAAAAAGAAGCTAGAACCCTTACCTGACCCATGTAATGAGCAATCTCAATAAACTCGTCTCTGTTAGTCAGATTGCTAACCGGGGGGAGAGAACATCCAGTCTGCTTCATATGCCTCATCAGAGTCGCTAAGCCCCAAGGATCATCAAGGATCGACCCAGGCTTCAAGTGAGCAAAATTCCATCCAATGGTACCTCCCCTCGAGGAAGAGGAGGAGGACCTGGATGGTCTGTCACCTGGATCACCACATAACCTCTTACTCCTAGGGGGTTCCATCTCAGGAGGATCCTTAGTCACCTGAAGGTCAACCTCTGTGACCTGAACTGCAGGGTGGGGAATTGTTTCCTGAGCTCCCTCAGTATCCATAAGATCAGCATCTTTACCCGGAGCTGAAGCTCCATCATCACGAACCTCCTTCACAGAGCTAAGGAAGGAGCCTCCCTGATTCTTCTCGCTTCCTCGCGAGGTACTGGCTGCTTTCGTGGGTCTACCCCTAGTTCGGAATGATGGTTGGAGAGGCATTTTGGCTGATTTGGTCTTCTCGGTTCCAGAAGTGCTAGCTTCCGTCGAAATCGATACCACTGAATTACCTTCGGAAACTGCATTACCGAATTCACTTTAGCATTCAGCTATCCTAAAACGAACTCGTATACGTCAAAGACATAAGAACAAACATATTACCTTCTAAGTATGTAACCGGTACAGGATCTAAGAAGGAAGCGTGATATCGGTCTGGAAACCTGGCTGATCCGATTCGCGAAGTGGTGTACGACGCCCAAGTACAGGGAGTCTGCTGCAGTTTTCGGAAAAGAGCTCTGGTAAGCTTGTTCGGGAGCTCCGCAGGGTCTTCGATATCTGCAAACACATTCCTAACAGATCCTAACCGGACGCGTCAGACCACGAAGCCCTAAGTGTACGACCCGCCGGGACCGTCAAAGGATCGATTTTGACGTAAAAATACTTCCTTCTCCAGTCATCGTCACTACTGGAAAATTTGAAAATACCCAGCCTGGGACGACAAGCAAGGTAGTAGGTCCCACTACCGCCATCCTTGGAAGCACTCTCCTTTACCGAAAACAGGCTCATTAAGGAGCTTAACCCAGTAGCAACTCCCTCCTCTTTGGATCTGGTGATAAAACTGTTTATCACTCGAATGACGGAGGGGCAAAGTTGGGAAAGGGCTAGTCGATAATGATCTAAGAGGTCTAACAGGAGGTCAGGAAGGGGAAACCTAAGATGGCTCTTGGAAATGTAGTTCTCGTGAACACAAAACCAACCCTCCGGAGCCATCTCGGGAGTCTCCTCGGGTTTACAAAGCTCTGGCCAACTCTTTCTGACCTTGGGCTTGAACCATAAGGTTCACAATCTCTTGGCTCCTCAAAACAGAAGACAGATGAGACCCGGAAGGTACGCTCCCACTAGAGCCTCCGGTCCTTTTTGTCCGTTTGGAAACTCTTTGGGCTATCGAATCCTTAGCCCTCTTCTTCCTCTCAGTCCTCCTCATGGATTCGCCAACTTCTTGTTTTACCTTCATAAGTTGAGCGCCTGAAGCAGAGATTCCTGTCTCTCCGGAACCNCTTCTTGTTTTACCTTCATAAGTTGAGCGCCTGAAGCAGAGATTCCTGTCTCTCCGGAACCTTCCTTCGGTCGGGTCATAGCGAAAACGATGAAGGAAATTGAAAAGAGATAAAAAGGGAAAAAGAAAGATCGAGCTAAATAGATCGAAACCTCTGGAGATAACAGTTTCGAGAGAAATAACTCGAAAGCTTAACAAAAGAGAAATAAAAAAAAACTGCAAAGAAGAAGTAAAATAAAAAGAAAGAACCAGAAGAAGTTACCTGGGGAAACTGAATCGAGACGTGGAGAGAGTGGGGGAGTTGGAATTAATGTGAACAGCTTTATATCTCGTCGAAGCCTCGAGAATTGGAGAATAATCATTTCAAAATTCTTTTAATCTAAGCCGTTGATTTCATTAAATATAATTATATCCGTCAGATCGAATAAAAGATATCCTCGAGAGAAGATCGCGAGTAATCATTATCATAACGAAAATTAATTATTCGGCGGCTAGGTTTAGCTCCCGAGAAAAGTATCTTATCTCGAGAGCTGGGGGCAACTGTTGGGCCGAAATGTGGCCCGTCGGCTGAAGTTAGCAAACCAGTTAAACCAAGTCTAATAATGGGCCGTACATGGATTATCATCTCGAAGAAGAGTACAGCTCACCTAAGGACGGAAGCTGTTCCTAAAGAGGTCACAAGAAAGAGGTCACGAGAAAGAGGTCACGGAGAAGAGGTCTGGCTTCTTTCGTAGGAACTTAATGAAACAGCTTAGGATACGAAGATAGAAGCGTGCGATTCAGTCAAAAGGAAGCTGTTACAAATCCCCCAGTTTGCGGAGAGAATCTCGGAGACTAATCAGGAGAAGTTACACGTGACCTGAGGCTATTTAAAGGAAGAAAGAACGAAGAGAAGGGGGGATTCACGTCTTTCACACATTTTTCACATACATTGTCATTCATAGATCATTCAAGTGATTTCTTTGTATCAATCTCAACTATCTTTGTATTCATTTCTTTACTAAAAATATCAATACAGTTTGAATTCATTCTCTAAGTTCTTAAGGGATTCAGCCCACGATTGTCTTCTCCCCAACCTTAACCTAACCTAAATTAAGAAGTGAGTTTTATCCCTCACAGTCGCTAGATGTTTTTCTTCAACCATTGATACAAGAGCTGGAAGACTTGTGGGCAGAGGGGGTGAAGACGTATGATTGTTCCATAAAAAACAATTTTTATGATGCAAGCAGTTCTGAAGTAGACGATAAGTGGCTTTCCTGCTTATGGGATGTTGTCTGGATGGACTACAAATGGATGGTTATCTTGTCCATATTATTTTGGATCGACAGATGCTTTTCAACTGAAGAATGGTATGAAAAGTTTTTGGTTTGGTTACCATCGTCGATTTATTCCCCTTTCCCATATGTACTGTAGAAATAAGACATTGTTTTGGTACAAAAAAGTTGACAGAGAGAGTCATCCTCCATATTTCACTGGACAACAGACTGAAGTGCAAATGATTACTACGGAGCTCAGAAAACTGTTCGGCAGGGAGGCAACTAGCATGTTCCTGAAAATATGCATCAAATGTATGGGATCGCTCATAACTGGCATAAGAAGAGTATATTTTGGGAGCTGTCTTACTGGAAACATCTTCTTTTACGCCACAACCTCGATGTTATGCATATAAAGAATAAATGTTTTGACAACATCATGAATACAATACTGAACGTCTCAAAGAAGACAAAATATAGCAAAAAATCAAGGATAGACTTACATGATATTTTCTCAGGTAGAAAGGTACATATCAAGAGCAATGGAAACATTCCAATTCTCATCTTCCAGTTGTCATCAGAAGTGAAGACGGCTTTGTTTAACTGGGTTGTTTCAGAAGTTAAGTTCCTTGATGGTTATTTTTCAAATCTCTCAAGATTTATTGAACATGGTTAAAAATTTTAAGGAATGAAGGATCATGATTGTCATGAGTTTATGCAACGACTAATTCCATTCGCTTTTTCTGAGTTGCTTTCAACAAATATACATGAAACACTTGCAGGTAAATATTATTGGTTAATTAATAATATATATATATACATTTGTTATGAAGTGTTTTTAACTGTGTTATTTTTGCAACATACAACAACTGGAGCATTCTTGAGAGACCTGAGCACACGTATGTTCAAGGAAGAAGTCATCCAACAACTTTTTGTGAACATTTCAATCATAATGTGTAACTTAGAGAAGATATTTCCTCCAGTACTTTGCACTAACAGTACGTACCAGGAAAAGAAGTTCATAGAAGATATGATGATGGTGGAGGCGTGCCAACTTATGCAGTTAGCGAGGTTTCTGACATTTTCTGCCAAATTGGACGGTTTGGTGGTAGATTGAGAGAAATATGGTGGTCTAGTGAGGATAGACACATACATGTATCATAAATTCAAAGGGATAAGTTGAAATTAAGAAGGGCTTCAAAACAAGACAAATACAAAAAAAACAACAGTCAAGAGTTGTAAATGCATATATATATATATATATATATATATATATATATATATATATATATATATATATAACTGGAAATGGTGAGAACAACATAAAACAGATTCAATAACTGGATTGCATATCCTTGGCAATATACAATGAGAAGACACTTCATTTCATTTACACAGGTTGCTTTCTTGATTCTTTGCAGATCATTTATTTTGTAGCAATTTTGAGAAGAAAAAAATCTGGTCTGAAACTCTCATCAAACTCTTGATTAAGTCTCTACGCCAACTCTCTTCTCCCAGTCTCAAACTCTCATCAACAAAGTTTTTGCAATCAAAGTAACAAAAGAGTAGAAATAGACCTTCATCCAATCGACTAACCAGCTCTAGATATGTTTCTCCAAGGGCTTCCTTTTGTTGTTCGTCCGTTATCTTTGCCTCGGAATATTCTGACAGAATCTTCACCGCGTACCATATAGATAGTTAGAAAATGTAACCATCGGGCTAAATGTGGTATGGTAGTAATACATTATAAGTAGTACACTGCTGGTATACCTGAACATACCTTCTTCAACCACCAAGATAGCGATCCCTTTAGTTTCTCCCAATCCTGCCTATAGTATTACAAGGCAAAAACAAAAAGAAACTAAACAACTAGAAGCAAGTAGCAATAAAGAGATGAAACCCTAGAACATATCCACTCATCAAATATTATTTCACTCTAACAACAATGAAAAACGGCAAGGATAAGATAAGATGGCAGTTATTATAAGTACATAGCTAACAATGCAGACTCAAAGCTATTATCACCAGAATTTCCCTGTAGATGCCTATTGCTTCTAATGTGCCCTCCTTCACTTCTTCCTCATACATTTTCTTCTCCTCTGAAAAAGAAGATAAATCTGTTTTAGCACAGAAATCAAGTATTACGAAATGAGTCAACAGAAAAAAAAAAAAAAAAAACTCAGAAGTTATGAGGAAAATTGATGTGAGAAACTAGAAGCAAGAACTCGTGACCTCATCTTGCAACAAACAAACAAGCCTCTATGGTGAAGCAAATATAAACCTGAGTGTTGTATGATACAAGGTCATGGTATATATATATTCATGAGAGCAGCATTACAAAGCTTAAATCAGATCTTAACTCGTAACTAAGAAGTTCCACAAACGGGTGAGTAAACCTATATCCGGAGCCAATATCAGAAGCGCAGAGGTTACTCATCGATTCATTCACATACATATATCAAAGTACACTATATGAACTAACAACTAGCACTAACTTATAGAGAAGACTTCGAGCACACAATTAGTGGTCGAAACTGTAGATTCCAAGTGACGACTGAAGAAGGAAAGGAAACATGCTGATGCTCGGCGAGGACGACGAGATCCTGGCGTGGAATGCCATTGACGGAGGAAGTGTCATGATCCGATGATGATGATGGCATCTCCGTTTTAGCTAGTGAGTACTCTCCAGAACTCATCGAGAAAGTTTTAGCTTGGCAAGTGGCAACAGTTTTAAGATAAGGAGAAAGTTTTTATTTCGCTCAGACCCGACCCGAATTCAATTCGATTCGACCTGATATTGTAGTAAGTAGTAACGCTCGATTTTTATATGAAGAGACGAGAAAGGTGATTAAAATTATTTTGGGAACGGTGTTTTTATCTTCTTTGTCAGGGTCATAATATTATATACTCGTTGTCTATATAGTAGCATTCAAATCTGTATAAATGAAATGTTTTACAGGATCAAAAATCTTTTAGAATTACAAAGTTAGTGACCAAATGGTTCGGTCAAATTGACCCATGTTTCTCTTGTAAATAAAGCATTCTTTTTTGTATTTTTATGCGCTGTTTTAAAAAAAAGACTCATGTTTCTCTTGTAAATAAACCATAATTTTATTTGTATTTTAAAAAAGAATAACTCATCTTTATTGATAGTGATAGAGACGTTTTCAATCGATCAGACATATTTTACGCGTATGGCCACCTGTTTCTTTTGGCCTTGTTATAGATTACTGAATATTTTGACTAGTTTGCTAGGGTATGATGACCTATATCATATAGGCTATATGTCACTCTCTGTTATGTTAACTTCTCTCTCTTTTTTTTTTTTGGTCAAAACTTCTCTCTCTCTATATTATAACTCTCTCTCTATATATATACACTAGAATAGCAACATATAATAGTTACGTTGCTTTTGACTTATAGTTCACATTAATTATAATTTCGGTTGGTTGTTCTGTTGAAAAACTGTGTCGAATTTAACAAATCTAAGTACAAGTATGAACAAAAATCTAAATTGTGTATACCAAACTAAAGAAAATAGGTTTGGTTTGTGTGTGTGTGTGTGTGTGGTATATCTCTGAAATCAGTTTTCACCAATTTTTCTTTTTACCAAAAAAAATATTTGATCATCAGAAAAGAGAATTCATAGTTATCTCTAATTAAGATGTTTTCGTTGTCGCAGCAGATTAGGGCTCTAAATCTCTAGTAGGTTTTAATCGAATCATTTATCAGGCAACTAATTACACAAATGCAAAACAAATAGCTCGTGGAAATTAGTTGCATCTAGTCTATCACCAGGATTTTAGGCCAGTGAATCATATATAAACAGTTATGTAACTGTTTCACATAAAAAACAGTTATGTAACTAACGTTCATGACAATTCTATAACGTTAAAGTACCAAAAAATATGATGTTACTTGTTACCTGCTTCAACTTGCTGGCTTATTATGACGGTTTTAAACGGTTGATTTTTAAGATTCTTAAAGATGTTTTCTGATATTTTATTGTCAACATGCTAAGCAACTTTTGTTTTCTAAACAAGTTAATATGTTTTATGGAAATTAGCTTTTCGTTATTAACAGAAAAAATTATGTTGAATAATAAAAAAAGGAACATAAACTTCTTTTTTTATCAACAAGAACTTGAAACTTATAAAAGTTCGGTAAAAAGGAACATGAAACTTATAATTTAAAATTACGATTGCCTCTACAGAGAGAGAACAGTATAAACTGATCCGAAAGGAAACACAAAGGGGATTCGTTGGATTGTCTTTTCACAAACCATTGAATTTGCTAAGTCGCGTAAAATAAGTCAAACTTTTAAATTGTGATTTTATTAATTATAGAGGAGTGGTTAAGTAAGCTAAGAGAAACAGATTCATTACTCAATTATGTGTATCAAATTACATAAATAGACACTTGCTATTTATGAATACCAATCAGTCAACAGGTCTTCACGTGGTAAAAATTGTTTTTTTAGGAAATTTATACTTTTTGGGTGTTCAGTTCTTTTCTAATATATATTTTTTTCACTGAATTTTCTCATGGCACTAGTTATTATTAAATGTAAAAACCTTAAGAGGGCAAGAAAACAAGCGCATATAGAAACTAATCAAACGTATTGAGAAGGTGTCCGGGATGCTCATTATAATGTCAATATATTGATTTTATAAGAGTAAGGTTTGGGATTTGGATTTAAGATTTAAGTTTAGAATTTGTTAATGAATGTGAAAAAAGTATATCACATGCTTCAATTAGTATTATATTAATTATCATATACGTTTTTCAGTCAGAAACATGTACTATTGTTATCTTTTGATGCTGATTAAAAAGGAAACAAACAAAAAAGTATTTTTGTAGTTTCTGGGAACTTATTTTCTGTGTAGAAGTAACTTACGCAAATTTAAAAACACATGACGGAACTAGTTAATTTGAATTAAAAGTGGGATAAGATCAAAGGGAAAAAAAACTAAGGGAAAAAAGGACTTTACACATTCTCTCTCTCTCTCCACGCTAGTCTCTGCTCAATTTCCCTCCATGCATACATGATGCATCCGTACGTAAATACTGAGGTAAATGCTTTCTTTTGTTCTCCCAACGATAGAGTTCTTTTTCAGTTGTCGTATTAAATTATAGAGCTCTTTTTGATCATATATAGAAAACAAATCAAATCATACGTTGTTACCTGCTGGGCAATATGGCCGTTTTAAGGCCATGTTTAAAGGCAGCACACTTGCTGTGTGCTTGGGCCTAAAATAATGCATTTTTATACAAAAGTGTTCCAAGATCACTAAAACAGGTCTTAAATAGGATCAGTGCTTGGGCTCTGTTCTAAGCGACGTGGCGCATTGTTATTGGCTGATGATATGTTTTTGTTTAAACACACTCTTAAACAAAATGATCTCCCTTTGACTATTTCCCATGTTCTTAGACAAAATATAATACTTTACTAATATTTTAATCCTAAGCACACACTTTAGTGTTCTCCCTTTGAACATGCCCTAAGGATTCAGTAGAAAAAGTAATGATTTCTTATTCTTTTGAATTTCGTGATTTCTCATTTCCTCTTTTGTCTCTCCTACCGAGGTAAAAAAAAAATAACTGAGCATATACTGTATAATAGAATAATCGTACAACACCGTCTGCGATCTTATCGATCATTTAATGAAAAAGTTAAAATGACTGAGCATTGACACTACATGCAATCAGAATCACTGAACTTTGACACTCCATCCATTTGTTATCTCCTATTTTTTGTGAAATTTGTTATATCCAATAGTCTAATACTTTAAAATGACAAATAATATAAACATGTAACAGATGATGATCAATAGGTCAAATTAATTTGTATACTATATATTTGGTATGAAGGCGCGAAAGGCGAATTATTTATATATAGTATATGGCGGGCTATATTTAAGAAGAGCACTTCAAGCACACATTGTGGAGACAAGCATTGCAAAAGGAACATTTGAGTTGGCATGAAAAGCAAAGAGACAAAGCGCCAACTCCATGTCACATGCACTCGACCAAGGGCATAAACCCTCCATAACCCCTTTACGTCAACGATTCATCAACATTATTTCAATTTGAGTATGAATATTAACAAGCAAAATATAAGGTCTATTTAATTTTTTGGTTACTATTGAAAGTACTTTTATTGGAATGTAAACAACCATTTTCACGGATTTATTCAAGAGGTATAATAGGTTATAATTGCATATCAAGTTCTCCCTCTAGTACAAATGCATATCAAGTTCTCCCGTTATAATTTTTTGTGTTAGTTTTGTCTGTTGTTACATTTAAAAATATATCGATTGTATAAACGGTCATAAAAAAAAAAACAAACTGTGCTAGCATTAACTTCGTTATAAAAGATTATTTATCAAAAAAAAAATTACACAGTTTTGGCGTGTGAGTAGTGCGTCAGTGTACCACTTCGTTAGTAGTCTTTTCCCTGCAGGAAGGATTAGCTATGAGGTCCCTTTTTTGCCTTTATCCCAAGATCGAGATGTTTAGTTTTTTTTCTTCCATTTAATTCAATGATCTGAATTTTAAAAGAAAATAAATTTAAACTGTATAAAATCCTTACTGTAAAAGAATACTGTATAATTTTAGAAGTCCTCAGCATGCAACTAATTTATCCAGCCCATTAATTTAAATGCTTCCATTTTTCTTTTAACTTCATGCTTCCGTTATTACACACTAGGGGCGGTCCGGCGCTACGCGCCGGGTTTAGAAGTTTTGTTATATATTTTTTGTTTTATGAAAATTGTTTTTATTGATATCGTAAATATAGTTGATTTTGTATGAAAATGAACTGTTTGTTGTTTCGTAAGCTTAGGTCTTAATCCAAAGCGTTTTATTTTTTGTGACAAAAGAAAAAGATCTTCGTATCCATTTTTGTCTTTCCTTTCAGGAAGTTATTTGTTTTTGGAATACTAATTTTTTCGTGATGGGTTCTAGTATAGCATCCGAGACTTGAAGTAATAATCATTTAGATTGCATTGACTTTAGAAAAGTTTTTATTTGATTTTTTTTATTAAGATAAGAAAATGTGAACGATAAGGTACTCATGTGAGGCGAAGAAGTTTAACATAAAAACTTTACTTATACTAAACTCTGGTATTGAGAAATTAAGGTACTCATATGAGGAGCTCCGTTCAGATGTTTTCATTGGCACCTCGAGTGTTTTTTTTACCATTTTTTCCAAAATCTATGAAGCAGAGGAACCGACGCTATGGCTTCTGTATCAGATTTGTATTGTTAAGAATTCAAAGGGATGTTTGGAACATTTAATGATACTTGCCCAAGTGTCTTACTATATGATTGAAGAGTGCATATGGGAGGTCAATAGACACCATACAACGGTTACTGTTTTGCTGAGGATAGCATGTACGTACATCAGATTGTTTCTGAATTAAATCCACCAAAAAATATTAATCAAATAATTCTATAACATATCTAGTGCTGGTTTGTGTTTTCTCAGCATCAGGCTTGTAAATATTATTAAGATCATAAGTATATCGTGTACGTTAATGGATTAGTTTCGTGGCAGCTGAATTTTTTTTACCTTTTTAACTATATTTTCTGTATGGTACATCAGTTATTCGTAGAAAATGTAATTAATATCATAAGTGGATCGTGTACGTATTTGGAAGAGTCTCGTGGCAGCTGTTTTTTTTTTAAACTATATTTTCTGAATGGTACATCTGGTTTTCTTTTTTTAAAGCTTTTAGGCATTTTGTAGGGATTATAACTCAGAAGAAGAAGGTACAACGTATTACTACATTTTAAAACCTATTGGGCACAATACAGAAGTGTGCTTGAATCGCTGAATATATGTAAATTTCAAAACTAACTGTCATCATGCCTTAGCTTGGTAGATGTTTGAAAGCCAGTTTACATACAGGCTCTAAAACACAGGAATAAAGATTTTTTGAGCGTGAGTGTAACACTTATAACCATGTGATTGGATTAAGATAGAAAAATTTATTAAATTAAAGAAACGACCAACCACAGGACACAGTTTTTTAAAAATAAAAACCCAAACCGATAAAATGAGCAAAATGAAACTAAGGCGCGAAAGTCAACAAAATGAAACATGAACTCGTAGAGATAACGTGGTTGGTCGGTGATATAAAGAACACTCATTCCACTCTGCTTTCTTAGCTGCATTTCCTTCTGGATCATCGACTTCCTTCACAGCAGTCTGCAGCACTTCATGAGGATTATCAGACGTCATGGATTGCCCTGCGACATTACATGGGCTGATACCTTTAGAGCCAAAACCTGGTGCAACAGATAGATGGACTGGTGGTTCAGCATGCACTGCTCCTTCCTGGCATAAAGAATTTAAAACATGCGTTCATATACTGCGAAACCAACAAACCAATAGAAGGGAAATAAACAAAATGTACCTCAAAGGTGGGGAGGGGTGCGAGCTCGTTTGCTGGGAAGATGCGAGAAATGGTAAAGGTTTGGTGATTTGGAGTGAAATTGAAGTCTGTTAACTTCAGCTGGAAAGTGTACGTGTTATCGACGACAGCAGCAAGCGATCGAGGGAGATCAGTGTCCACCTCAGCATTCACACCAATTCCCTAACGAAATTTTAAAATAAATAGTTTAGGATGAACGGAAATAGATAGTAAACGTTGAAAACTAAAGAAAACACGTGTAGCAGAAGAAAACCTATCAAGTGGAAACCATTAGAGTTTAAGAAAGTTAGAGGCATAGAAATGTAAACTTACCGGTTGTAAGCCTCTTGCCCAACAGTAGTCTCACAATCAAAGAAAACACGTGTAGCAGAAGTTCCAATCAGATATAACCAGCCTGTCAAAAAAAAAAAGCGTTCTTATCTAGGAGAACGCGCGCGACAATTGCAAATGGAAAGACAACTAAGTCAAATAAACTTTTTCCAGAAGCTATCTTTGGATTGATGCTTGTTACCAGGACAATCTTAGGCTCTTTCCTGTAGCCATCAAACTTGTCATGAAATTTCTCAGCCAATGAATCAAACATACTCACACAGACTTCGACATCACTACAAATAATGAAAGGAACAGATTTTTAGAACTGTGTGACTTTAAGCGACAATAAGAAATGTTTAAGAGGAGACGTTCCATACCTCTCAAGATAACTCGAGGTGCCCCAGGAAGACGGTCAGTTATGGTGCTCTTGATCGCTAGAAGCTCACCCATTACGTCTAGCAAATCGTATAACCCAAAGATTAATGGGGAAAAACCTACCAATCAGTTTTTTTAATAAAAGGAAAAAAAAATACCAGGTAGTTGTTTCCCACTATTTGCGAGTTCATGGATCTGTTGAAAAGGTCGGAACCAGGAAATGTTATCCTTGAGGTGGTTGCCAGCTTCCGAGAATCAGTCCCCTCGTTGAAACGAATGGAGATAGGACCGTCAGATAGCCTTTATTTTGGGCTGCTTCGTGTGACATCGAACCCACTCAAGGTGTACAGCACAGATCCTTGGACCAGCGTAGCCTGTATATATCAAGAAATGGGAAGCATTAGTAAATCATATAGAACTGCTTAAGTGTTTGCGTGTAATTTTAAAACTGATAAAAATGGAGAAATCTCTTTAGCTTAACTTATACATGACTAACTTAGCTAAAAAAAAATCGATGAATCTCAAAACAAACTTACATGCTAGTCCATCAATAACATCTCAAGGTTCATCAGTTGCCCATTTTTGGTGAGGTTCCTCGCCTCCCAGAATCTCAGAAGTCGGATCTCCGCCGCCTTGGAACATCGCCCAGCCTTCAGGTCAGCAAGAACGGTGTATGAATTAGCCATTGCAAGGGTTTTGTTGGAGTTTCTAAGATTGTAGATCTGTTTAGAGTTGGAGCTTTCATGGTAGGAAGGAGAGATATTTATAGGGGGAGATGCAGCCAAGTGGAAAGAAAACGAAGGTTTTAACCGCAATGAAAAGAAGGAATCGTAACTTAATCAAGTCGAAAGTCGAAATGAATGTGAGACTTAAGGAGATGGGAGATGTTACGGTAATGAAAAGGTCGTGTTTTGTTTCAGAAATCTCAGACGTGGGAAAAAGAAACGATGGGGAAGAAGGGAAAGAACCCTACTTTCCTGTGGGCCTAAAACCAATAACAGATACTTGGGCTTAAATCGTGACCCAGACCCGTTTAAAGTAGAAGCAGTTAAAGTCACAGGACCAACCCTATTCGGACACGTGTCACAAAACCCCCATATCAAAAAAATCGATGTGGATAGCTTGAGAAGGCAGATAAGTGCACTTTATTATTATAGATATGCATAGTAATTATAAATTTTAAGTAGAATTGAAATACATTATTATACTTTTCGAAAAAGACACCTTAAAACAATTTATTATTTAAGTTTTTACTTAGCCAGTAAAAGAAATTACAACAAACTAGGCTTAAAATTAAGAAGAATTATAATTAGTCAGGTTTGGTGACTACTATATAACAACCGGTTTTGTCAGAAACAAGTCACATATTTGAATCTCACAAGAAAAAGAGAAGGCATTTCTTTTCACTCCACAGTTGTCTAGACACAGGTTCAAGTCTCTAAATTCTAAGCAGAGAAGCAACATTAGAAAAAGCGAATTCAATACATAAGATATTACAATGTTTTCAAGATAATACATATAAATTTGATAGCAAATATTTCCTTGTGTGGGGACTATTTACAGAGTATATCAAGAAAAATATTTAAAATTTTGCATGTTAACTCAATTTACAAATAATGAAGATGTGATTACAAAACAAACCCTAAAAATAACAAAGCTGGTATTATTATTTTATTTATGAACTGATAATGATGTCACTTGTTTATAAGAGCATCCGCATTAGAGGTTCATGGGAGAGGTTCACACGCGGATCAAGAAAAAATAATAATAAAATATGTTGATTTTGGTGAACCTTGATCTTGGAGGTTCGTCGGGATGAACCCGGTTCACACGGGGTTCGCCACGTGGCGTTCCGGGATTGGTCCGTTATTAATTTTTTTTTTTTTTTGGAAAAACAAACCAAAAAAAAAATAATAATTTTTTTTTCTATGAACCCCACCCCATCAGGTTCACTGATGGGGATGCTCTAAGGGGACTAACTTTTGTCAAAATAAAAATAATAAATTAATTGACACTGACCAGAGATATTTGTTTAACCATCAACCTGTCCATCTCGTCTCAGTCCCTACCTCATACGTACACTCTCTCTCCCTATAAAGTAAATCTGGTTTTGTCATTACTCATTTCTCAAAAGAAAAAAACCTTAGGGTTCCAAGGTTCTCTCCCAATATCCTTCCTTGTTCCAAAAATCTGTGTTTATTAGATTCTTAAAAATTTTGGGTTTTGAACCTTTGCTCGTCACTAACTTTTGCTCATTACAGTGTGAAAATTTCATGTGTTTTTGCTTTTTGGGTGTTTGTTTTACGATCACACTTTTAGATGAAAGCATGATTAGACATTGTTTATTCGAAAATCTGGTTATAATATACTTTACTTTGAAAAGTCCTGAACAAGATAAGGTTTCGAAGATTTATGTTTTTTTTTAATCTTTGGTTTTTCGTAAGTTTAGACCTCTTGGTTACACTTTGAAAAGTTGTAGACTGAAAATTTGTTACTGTTTGTTTTTTTCTTAAATCCTTGGTGTTTCCTAGGTCTGGATCTTGTTTAGTATTGATTTCTTTGAGTTTTATTAGCATGAATAATATACTATGTTCTAATTTGAGTATATCATAATATGTGTGTTTGGTATAACAAAGATTTTTTGGACAAAATTGTATAATGAAGATTTGTGACTGTTTTTTCAATCCTTCGTATTTCTTGAGTTTTGATCTCTTCTAGTCTACTTCTTTTTTTTTTCAATTTATTCAAGAAAAATGAAAATCTGGGTATATCATGTTTTATTGTGCGTTTGTGATACAAGTTGTTGATTAGACATTTTGCATCAAAATGGGTTTCTTTTAAATATTTTGAATAAACTTTGATTTTTTAGAACGACTCGGTAACTTGGTTTATGACTCGGTAAAAGAAGAAATTAAGTGTATCATAGTACATACATATAATATGTTCCGCTTTGATTGAGTATATCATCATAATATGATTTTTTTTGTTATGTGTGTTTCAAGGAAATGGATAGTGATAGTGATAGCGTGGACACTGGTGGCGTAGGCAGTGGTGCCGGAGGGATTGGTGGTGTAGCTGGTGACGGGGGCATTGGTGGTGTAGGTGCAAGAGGTAGCGGTAAAGACAAGGGTCCAAATTTAAGGAGACTTGAGGCGGAAGCTAACCGAAAATCAAGACAAGATCTTGCCCAACAAAATAATGTACCTCAGCCACCACCACTACGGGTACGTACTATAGCTTTTAATTACTGTGTAGTTATTTGCTTTAAGATTAAACCCTAATTATTATCTTTATTACATGAATATTTTTTAATTAGGTTTTCTCTGATGGAAGCCGACTCCTTTTTGATTGGTGTCTGATACACCCACTTTTGCTTAGCCATATTATTTGTCAAATCGAAGGTATTCAAAAGATTCTATATTACTTTGATTTTTTTTATAGTAATGCCAATGTCAAATTTTACTCTAGTATTAATCCGAAGATTATTTGTAATGTAATTAAAATATAGAAATCTGTTGGGCAATAGTTCTTGGCCGAATTCTCCAATTCGCTTACAACAAAGACAATGACAACATCAACCAGTACAAAGAATTGGACATTGACGGCTTTGCCAAGAAAGTGAAGTTGAAGGAAAACGAAAAAGCTCATAAAAAAGCAAGTGAAAGTAGTATGGCTGTTGGATCTCTCAAGAACGCAATGAAACATGTACGTGAAGTTGGAATTGAGAAAAAGAAAGACACTGAAAGGACGGTAAATCATTCACCAATCTTTTTTAGTCGATTGTATTTATGTACTTTTATATCCATTGATTCATTACTATCTTTTTTCTTGTCTGTTTTGTAGAAATCAAAGACATTTACGGTTAGAGGTTCTTTTCTTCCCGTAAAAGATGCAACACCAGAATTCATCGTCCGTTTGATGCAGACTAAAGGTCCTGTTGGCATGACACTTGATATGACGCTTGATCTTATGATCTTGAAGATGTAAGTTCATAATTTTTTTTTTAATTTGCATAACATACTATCAATTTGATTATAAACTTAAATATCCAATGATTTCAGGGGATTTACAGGGTACCTAAACCAGTAGATGGATTAAAGAGACATGTTGTCATTATTGTAGCACATGGACTTACTCTATCTGGAGAAGTGTTTTTTGATGTGCAGAACACGTGGGGGACTGACTGGGGAGATAATGGTCATGGGAGAATCATAATTACGGGAAAACTGATGATATATTTTATCTAGACGAACTGCTTGAGAAGAAGAAGTAAAAACAAGTCTACGTTATTGACCAATGCATCGTATCACTCGTTTCTAATTTCCTTTGTTTTTACTTTTGTCTGGATTATATTTTGACTCCTTAATTCCAATCCATTTTCTTTTGGATCATGATCAGATAACTGTTTTACAATACTTTAAAACTCAATTATTACCAAATTTTCAGTATAATGTTTTCTTATTTCTAATAACCATACTGTATGAGAATTCCTTCAGCATCCAAAAATTTCTGATCACTATATGTACATTAGTTACATATATGTTATACATAGTTCACTATATACATAAAACTGATGAAGTTGCATCATGGGAACCTTTCTAAATGCACAAGAAAGTCACCAAATTCACAAGTCCAAAAATAAACCGAAACTTACTAAACATCAGTTTTGTCATAGCTATTGTAATGTAATCTCGCAGAAATCATCTCCGCACATTTAAATATCCAAAATATAAAATAAGCATTAAACATAATATAGCATCCATGACTAAAATCCATAACTTTATGACAAAGTTTTAACAACGCAAAAGACATTTTAATACATTATGATCTTGGTCTTCCTCGTAGTCCAGTAACAACATACCCAATCTGCAATGATTATATTGAAGGATTAGAAATTCGGATAAACTAAAAATCATCAGAACCTACATAAGTTTAGTCCCCACAAGTAAATCACACTATCTGTTTACATCACTTGATCGACAAAAATCTGACACAGTTCCCAAGTAAATCCAAACAAAATTTAACATACTCTACAAATATTGACACAGCTACTAAGTAATAACAATGAGAACAAAAGACTTAAATTTATAAAAATACCTTATGAGAGTGAGATAGACTATAATATGCTAGAGGCTGGTCTGCAGAGAATAGGAAAGGGAGGTTTTTTGCCTCCTGCAAAGTCCATGGCCTTTGCTTGATATTCCACGAGAGGCCCACTCGGAAACTCTCGAGCCATAAACGTAATGTAGAGCTTCCACCCGCCTCCTACTTTTAGATTACCTCTCACAATGCATACAACTTCCACAGTGGAACCCTAAGTAAGTAAAACACACAAACAAACACACATCCTATCTATCAGTGAGTATCAAAATGAAACGAAAAAGTAAGCGATTAATGACTAACCTTGTCCTCGTTGAGTTTATTAACACACAAGGAAGCAATACCCGCCAAATATTCCCTTGTGGTCATGTTTCTAAAACGTTGTTCCAGATCAGGAAGAGGGGAAATATACCTGAAGGGATCTTCTTCAAAAAAACCCTAAAAATCAAAAATACACAATAAAAGGTTAAAAATTTAATTTTAAAATTGGATTAAGCAAAAAGGGGGTTTAGTTTACCCTATTCTTCCAGGTCTGGATCTTAAAGTCACGGAACTCTTTGTACTCCTCCTCGTCGGAGAAAAGTTTACGGTCCTCAGGGTCGTAACATTCGTAACCATCGAAGCTGTCCTTATCTCACTCCGGTTCCGGAACTATCATGTTTGAATAATTAATCGTAGGAGATTTCACCACTCCTTCGTCCTCTTCTTCTGTGTCGACAGACCATGCGCGTCCGCTGTCTGTATCGCTGTCCTCTTCCATGCGTGTGTCGTCTTCTTCATCTTCGACCTTAAGCTTTTTCGTGACAGAAGAGTCAGATTCCTCCTCCGTCGCAGCTCGTTTCGCCGGCAAATCGTCGCCTAACATCGTCTGTCTCTGGAGAATCGAGCAAACCCTAGAAAATATCTCTCAACGCACAAAATTGGGGACGGACAATATTGAATGGTATTCGTTGGATGTGTTTATCGATGTGTCCTTATCTCTCTCACCCCTGCGTAGGCCTGGGCATATTATCCATAATCCGAAACCGAACCCGAACCCGAACCGAAAAACCCGAACCCGACCGGTTATGGATCTTTCAAAATACCCGATCGGGTTTGATATGCTGATACTTTGGATATCGGGTTCGGGTTCGGTTTAATCCGATATCCGAACTAAAACCCGAAATAACCGATTATATGTATAATGTACAGTAAGTATATACACGTATTAATCATTATTTGATTTTGACAATTTCCAAGAAGGCACAACCACACTTTGTTATTTTCAATTCTAAGACACAACTAAGTGTAGATACAACCACACATTTCATAATAACCTTAGGGGCGATTCCTCTTCTTCTAGTTTCAAAAACCTAATCTCCTATTAAAATAAGGTGTTTGATCGAAGAGTAGGTTCAGAAACACAAACATGCAATTCTCTCTATCTCCTCCACCATCTTTGATTTCAAGAACTCAATCCGAAAAGGACTTGATTTTCAGAAATCAATCTAATTCTTCTGTGTCATATGAATCATAGTAATCTGTTTACGGTTTTGTCTCAGTTTGTTTTCCATTTTAAAACTTTATGTAGCTATTATCGGTATTAGTGTGTTGTTGCAAACATTTTTACTAAGTTTGAGTTTATTAATTTTGAGAGACATGTTTTTTAGTTCTTATCTAGTCAATTTATGAGTGTTTGTTTATTTGTTTTCTTTGAATTTTACTTTAGTTAATCCGAAACCGATACAGTAAAACCCGAACCCAAATGATATATGGTAACTTCAGTATAATCCGAACCCGAACCGAAACCGATGTGTTATATCCGATCCCGATCCGACTTTAAGAATTTCTTAAAATGGGACCTAAGAGGTGTTACAAAAAAGAACCGATATCCGAAATACCCGATCCGAACCCGAACGGGTACCCGAACGCCCAGGCCTGCCCCTGCCTATTTGCACACGTGACTTGGTCGGAAGATTATTTTGGGCTTGTGAGCAAATATATATGGGCCAAACTGATATAAAGCCCTATTGTAATTTTGCGATAACTTCTGGCCCGTTTATTTACGAACCTGTAATTAACAAATGACTACTCTCTTTATGATATAGTGTTGCGGATCAGTTACCTCGTTTGCTTATCGATTCTCAAAACAGGCAAGTTAATAAAAATATAGCAAGCAAGTGTAAACTCAAAACAAACCCCCCGCTCGTCAGAAGATCTGATCCGAGCCGTTCGATGCATTGACTATGTCATGTTTCATTTACAGGCATTGTGGGATGGATATCCGGATGATGTTAGAACTATACCTGATCTAAATTTAAAATATTGAAGCTAAATTTTGTTTTAAAATATATTCATGATTAGTTATTAAATAAAATATTGAAAAATATATATATAGTTTCTATGTTTTAGTAGTTTAAGAAAATATTATGATAAAAAGAAAACTAAAATAAAACAAATTATGAAATAAAAAGGAAAATAAAAATAGAATATCATAATAATGGCATTATGTATATTTTAAAAATTATTAAAGATACAACTGTAACGAACTATTCTTAACATAATAACGACACACAGAAAACTAATTTCTAAAAGTTATTTTGGGTAAGGAGGTTTTATCTTTTTTTTTTTGTGGTAAAAATGTAAAGATCTATTACCAAATTTTCAGAGTTTTTTTTTACAAAAATCACAAAGAAAACAAGAAACATAAGTATTTAAACAAAGACTCAATGTTTTTTTATCTTCTTTGTTAGGGTCAAAATAGTAGCATATTTTTCTTCTATTTTGGGATAGGTGTTTTTCATCTCTTAAGTATGTAGATCTCTTCTTTGTCTTCTTATTTTTCATTGTTTCTTCAAGAAAGAACTGGGTATATTATTAGTGGTGGAACCAAACATATTATTTGACGAGAGAAAATATATTTAATAATTAAGTATTTTCGTGCTTATGCATATATTTATTTTTGGTATTTACTAAGTTGCATTTTTACTACATTTATTTGAATATTAAATATCTAAAATTATATTAAATGTTATCAATTGTATTTATTTCATTTTTATTTTCAATTTGTAAATATATTTTAGTTATTTATTATGTAGCTAAAATTTAATATTTTTTCAGTATATTTATTTATTGATTTTATTTTGGTATTTACTAAGTTTCATTTTTACTACAACTATTTGAATATTAAATATCTAAATCATATTAAATGTTATTAGTTATATTTAGTTCATTTTTATTAATATTTTGTAATTTTTTAATTTTTGTAATATTAAAAAAATATCAAAATTAATTTAGGTATATATACATTATGATAAAAAGAAAACCAAAAGAAAATAATTATGAAATAAAAAGGAAAATAAAAGTAGAAAATCATAACAATGGTATTGTGTATAATATTTTTGAATCATTAAAGATATCGTTGTAATTAATCACTCTAAGAATTAACGTAAGAGTGACACTTACCAACTGACTTTTAAAATAATATTATAGAAACATTAAATTAATTTGTTTTTGACAATATTAATTAGTTAATAAGAAAGTAATATAAATTTAATATTATTAATTAAAATCTTTACAGTATACTGAAATCTAATTTATTAAAACAGAAACATGCTTATCTTTTGCCCCTACTATTACCTGGCATATTACTCTTTTTGCCACTTGACCTACATAAATAAATATAAAGCAAATCAAACTAATTGAATTACCATAAATGTCTTCTATTAATCAACGTATGCTTTGTAACTTCCTGTCCACGATTCTCGGTACCACTTCTTTCTCAGATTGTTTCGTGTACAAAAATACTGACATTTATATACATTATATAATCACAGTTATTCTTTCCTTTTTGATTTATACCAAATGCATATTGTTAAAATGCTAGAATTATGATTAAAAATCTATTACATACTTTTCGGTTACGTTTACTCTTTTTAAAAGTATTCCACCAAAATTATTTTTTATATTATTTAATAATCTCAACTTTTTTTCTGAGAAATCAGTTTTAATGTGTTTTATTAGGTGGACATTTAATGGCTTTTAAGTGGACTTTTAATTGAAATAAATATTCATTCAAATTCATTTAGTAATTTTTTGATAAAAAAAAATTTAGTAACAGATTTTAAATGGATTATTCTTTTAAAACTTATTTATTAAGTGGGATTTTATTTAATTATTAACTAATTTAAAATTATTGAAGACTATTAATTTATTTATATAAATACTAGATTTGGATCCGTTTTTAAAAAAGAAATATACATTTTTTGTTTTAATTGTTTTTTAAGAATTAAAATTTTCATAAAAATAATTACAAAAACCAGAATTACTTGAATGCTTTTTTTCAAAAAAAAAAATACCCGCCCTTGGAGAGTGCGGGTCAAAATCTAGTAAATAATATTGTTTAACCATGGCAGATTTTATAATTTGTCCTAATATTTTATAAAAATTTCTACTAACATTATTAAACAAAGTAATATACTTTCACAATCCAAAATACTTAAAACATATATAAAATGTATATTTATATTTAAATTTACTCCATAAAAATCTAAAAGTGAATATATAATCAAAAGAGTTCAAATAAACCAAGGAAGAAAATATGTTAAACGAAGAAAAGAAAGTTGTGAATAATAAAATGAACCTAAGTGAAATTCCTAGGTGAAATACAATTAATATGCTTCATCAAAATACAATTAATATTACTGAATAATAGTGGAAACATGACAAGACAAATAGTCAAAAAGAGAAACTTAACAAAAAAAAACATAAACAACCCAACAAGATAATTAGTAACGAGCAGATTTACCAAATTATCTAGATAAATCAATAATTACATTTGTAACTAAATAAATTATATAAAGTAACAGGGGTATCTGCCCCGAGGTTAACACCGTAGATCAGCCCATATATTATTATAATATGTGTTTTCTTGTGCCTTTATGATAGAAGCTGTTCATTAGACACTTTTGCATCATAATTTTTTATTTTCTTCTTAAATCCTTGGTGTTTCGTATGCCTGGATCGTCTTTGATTTTTTTTGAGTTTTATGAATATGAATAATGTTTTATCAATATGAATAATGTAATTGTATTACTTTATATATATCACAATATTCGTTTTCTTCTTGTGTATGTCAAGCAAATGGACAGTTATAGAGGAGGATCAAGTGGTATGGGCGCTGAAGATAAAAAGACAATCCAAATAAGGCTGGAATTTGAATTATGAAGATTTATGACTATTTTTAATCTTCGTTGCTTCTTAAGTTTGGATCTCTTCTCGTCTTCTTTTTCATGTTTGTCTAGGAAAAAATGGGTGATATAAGATTTTGAATCGGTACATAAAAATATACCATCAATTATGTTTCATTACAAAAGTAAAGCTAACTTTTGAATGTATCATTGATTGTTTGTGGACCAATTGTTTGGTTAGTATGATTTTGGATGCTATTGTTGATTTTTTATATAGATATATTCACTGTCAATGTGAAATTGAGAAAAAAATGACTTTGGAAAAATTGTACATACTATATATATGAGTTAGACATAACTTTCATTGCATATATATGGTGATGAAAAGTTGCATCATGTTGACCTTTCAAACACACAAGAGAATCAACAATTTTTTTTTACTTTGTTTAGTTTCTTCATTTGACATTGGTTATATCAACATGAACATATTATTTCCTTTTTTTCCTTATGTTTTCCTTCATTTTTATATTCTTACAATTTATGTTTTGATTCCCTAAGGTGTTTACTATCAAAAAGAACTTTTTTTGAATCCAATCCATACTGAAGGCTTGTTGAATTAGAATTCGAAAAATGATCATCATCAAAATTAATTATCAACAATTTAATTATAAGTTCTATATACATAAATTTTTATCATGACCATATTAGAACCTCTCCACTTAGTTGAATTCAAAATGTCGATCACAATCATCATCAACATTAGTAATCAACAACCTAACATTATTTGAGTTGTATAAACATCAACTTTATCATGATCATTTCCTGAATGCAGATTATCAATTGAAGGTATCCTCCTATTTAAATGTCCAAAATATAAATAAATAGCAAACCTATTTATCAACCATTATTAAACATCACAACTGTATTGTATAAGTTAAAAAGTAGGATCAGAAGTTTCAGTGCCAAAAATATTACTAACATTCGGATTATTCGCGTTTCCCTAAACAAGGTATTCGGAATGCAGTAGAAAAAAACTAAATCTTTAAGGAAAAACCTGACAATCTTACAAAGTCCACAAACTATCGGTAATATTAGTGCTATATGCCTTAAAACAAGGCTAGTGATTACAAGTTTTCACACATGTTTTGAATAGATGATTCCATCTCAAATTTATCTGTCTGAAACAGGGCTAATGATTACAAGTTTTCCCACGAGTTTTGAATAGATGATACCATCTCGATTAATGTTGTCAAAAAAAAAATTCAATACTTTCTAAAGATAATGTAAAAGAAAAGCTATTCACAAGGCTTTCTTGCTATTTACTTGTCGCTTGCTTTCCCGTTTTAAAATAGCACAGCTTTTCCCTAGTGATATTTGTAGAGGAAACATATTTTTGGTACTTCCCATAATTGGTGATATGCTACTTACTCCCAATCTCATCTGAGACCACGGCTTGACCTAAGAGTCTCAATGATAAAATTCATCAATCACTGGTTAACTCTCAATGACCTTGATCTTTAAAATATTAAAGTCTCTTTGACGGTATCAAAGCAGTCATTACGAAAAGCAAATCTCTAGTAATTTTGTAAGGGAAAGAATCATCCTTTCATGATGAATTGGTGATTATATACAATAGACTCAATTAAGATTATTACTTGGATTTTGGACATGCTGCGGTGAGAGCTTTCATTGTATGTTTTGATGATAAAAAGTGGGCATCATGTGAAGACCTTCCAAATACACAAGAGAATGACCCAAATTCGTTAGTCTAATTGAACATAATCAACAACCTGACGAATTTGGATAATTCTCTTGTTTATTTGGAAGGTTTTCACATGTTAAGTGTCAGATAACATGGTCATGATAAATTCGTTAGTCCTTCTAACCCTATATAAACATGCATCAATGTTATCATGACCATGTTATCTGACACTAACAATAAATGACTAAGCATATGAATATACCTATGTGAATCTAAGATTAGGAGTTAGTTAGGAGCTGGTCTGCAGAGGATGGGAAAGGGGGGTTTTCTTCCAAAATCCATGGCCTTGGCTTGATACTCCACTAGAGGACCATTGGGATATTCTCGAGCCATAAAGGTGATGTACAGCTTCCACCCATCTCCTACTTTCATATTGCCTCTAATGATGCTTACAAATTCCACACTCGCACTCTAAGTAAATAACACACACACACACACATCATATATGTAGGTAGCAGAAGTTAAAACAAACAGAAAATTTTATATTTGAATTGATGACTACTCTCACCTTCTCCTCATTGAGTTTCTTAACACATAAAGAGGCAATATACGCCAAATATTCCCTGGTGGTCATGTCAATCCAAGGTTCTTCCAGATCAGTAAGGGGGAAGATGAACCTGAATGGATCTTCTTCAAAAAATCCCTTCAAATATCAAATACATAAACGAAATTAAAAATTTGATGTAATTCATTGGATAACATAGAGGGTTTAGTTACGTTACCCTATTCTTCCAGGCCTGTATCTTAAATTGGCGGAACTCTTCGTACTCCTCGTCGGAGAAGCTTTTACGGTCCTCAGAGTCGTAACATTCGTAACCATCGAAGCTGTCCACATCCCACTCCGGTTCCGGATCTTGCATGCTTAAATAATTAATTCTAGGAGGTCTCACGACTCCTTCATCCTCTTCTGTGTCGACACTCCATGCGCGTCCACTATCGGTATCGCTTTCGTCTTCTTCATATTCCTCTCTCGTTTCCTCCTCCGTCGAAACTTTGGCCATCTCATCGTCGCTTTTCATAGTCGCAAAGAATCTAACAAAACCCTAAAATTTTCTCTTAATCAATTAGTCTGTCTGAATTATCTTTTCAGGCTTTTTTACTTATTAACTTACCTGAGAGAGTATACAACATTACGAATTATTACTATGTATTAAAGTATTTTTACAGTTATGCCATCACCTTTCATTGTTACGTTTCTTGATACCAAGGGAAGAAAAGTAATTGGGCTTCGGACCCATCCAGAAAATATCAATTCCCTCGTCTTTTTTTTGAGGCCCATTAGATAACATGTGGGCTGCTATTATTGTATGTACTATGTATATATTCCGAAGTAAAACACTGAAACTTTTATAGTAAAACTAGAGTTTTTTTCCGCACTTCGCGCGGATTAGTGTTTAACTAATTTATTAAAATTATATTATACTTATATGTAGTTAAAAAGGCAAATATTTCAAATAGACATTTTTAAGTTTTTATCACAAAATAGACCTGAAAAACTAAAATGACCAAAATAGTATATTTTATTTTGAAAATTTAAGTTTTTTTCTGTTTTTAAAAATTTGAAATCCTAGCCCAAAAACCTCATTTCTTAACTCTAAACAAAAAAGTTTAGGATTAGTTAACCCAAAAAATATAAATATATATTTACTTATTTTTGATAAAAAATTTAAGTCTATTTTTGGTCATTTTTATTTTGAGGTCTATATCTGTGACAAAAACGTTTTTAGGTCTATCTTAGATCTAGATTAGTTAACCCGGAGATATAAATGCATATTTACACTTTAATAAAAATTTATTTTGGTCATTTTTCTCTTTGAGGACTATTTTGTGAAAATAAACTAAAAAAGTCTATGTAAGATCACTTAACTCTATATGGGATGATATAAATTTATAATATGATAAACATATCAATTATGCTAGAAGTAGTAATTAGTTATATATAAATTATGCTATAAGTAATAATTAATTAAAAATAAAAAAATTTAAAATAGTCTCCAAAAGAATATTTCTAATTTCAAAATTAAAAAATATAAAAAACAAAATAATTTTTCCAATTAAAATAAAATTATTTTCTAAGAATAAAATTAATCTGTTTTATTATTCTTTAATTAATATATATATATATAATGATATAAAAGCATTTTACCTTTTAATGGAACATCTTTTGTTCATTTTTTATTATTTGCTTTTTTGGTAAAAAAAAAAACCATTTTTGGGAGTTTGTGAGATTTACCAATCTTTTTCATTTAAAATCAGTATTTGAAGTTTGATTCTCTGAATCTCTCATTACTCACCTCCGTTTTGTTTTTTATATCAACTTTGCATGGTCAATTGGTCATATCATCTAGCATAAGAGCACAAGATATAAGAACATGTGTACTACTACTGAAGATAAAACTGAAGAGCACAAAAGTTTACATGCAATTTTTTCTGTTTTATATATAGTTTTGTTTTCAGTTATCTAAAACAACTTTGGACAAACGAAGGCAGAAAATGTGAAGCCAAGCTAGTAGCTAGTACAACACTGATCTAAATCAACTTTGTGATTCGTCATGAACCAAGAGTGGACAAAGCACTCAAACTCAAGCGAAGATGCAATTGGATGACCATGAAAATTTTAAGTGTCTTCCCAAGTATGTAATACCAAATTCTTTGCTGCCACCTCACGGTCCATATTGTCTTGTAACCACTTGCAGCGTGTCATAGGAAGTCGTTGGCATTTCTTCTCCAAATATTGTATTTGTTGAGTATGAAGAGGAGTGTGCTTTCCAAGAGTTTATTGGTGAGTAACATCCATCTTCTGAACCTGGTTGCAATCGCTCATAAAAACAACTATGATCAAACCAACCTAAACTATGATGGAGCCAACTTAATATTATAAACACACACTAAGGGAGGTATGTTAGAGTTACCAGTTACCAGAGCAAGGAGTCATGGTTATCGGAAGGACCAAGATTCTCTCTAACTAACGACCTATAAATAGTATAAACAATACTGAAAACAACAACAAACAATGCTTGTTTTCTTACTGACCTGGCAAGATATTCGGTAGTGGTAGTGAGCAAGCAAATGACCCATGTTTAGCTGAATCAACCCTAAAGCAAATAGCGATATAAAAGACCAGATTATACCACAAAACAACATACAGTTGTCCTAATAGCAGCAAAGTTTAAGACTGGGTCAGTTGATTAGGTTTTAGCGACGCACTCATAACTACTAAGGAGATTGTCTCTGAAGGAAGACTAGAAATAGATTCTTAGGTGAAGTCGTTAATAATCTGTGATGTGATAATCTTATTGCTTTCTTCATAGCTCGAGAATTGCTATATCAAGCACGTTTACTGCTGTTTCGTTGCTCCCTTTTTCTTCTTCAACGACCTCTCTCTCATGTATTGATTTGCAACATATGTGCAATGGCAGATTTCCTTAAAGAAACATGGAAACTGTATAGCACAGCTCAGAATAAGTGCAGCTTCTGCAATCGCTAATGGTTTAAACTCAAGGAAGTTGATATATGTGAACATTTTCTAAAGACTTTTTTAGATTAAGACACTTTGAAGAAATTTATTGTTTTCATGTGACTGAAGAAAACTTTAACTGTTTGCCATGATGCTGCATAAAAGTAAGACAATTAGCTTGCAATTTGAGGGAATGTTTTAGTACTACAGGACCTTCTTTAAGCTCAAAGAGACTAAGGAAAAAATCGAAAAAAGAAGTAACAGAGCGCATCCACTATTTAAGAGCTTCTATAGTCACATTATCCATTATCTCTGTTCTCTATCATCTGAGAATTAAACACCACGCCTTCTACTTGGAAATTCAAAGTATTCATACACAACATAAATCACAGTGGCTATGTAAAGAGTGAGACTACCTTTCACTTTATTGCAAAGAGAAGCTTTAAAATCCAAGGCTTTGTCTGCTGCCAAAGAAACAATAACCAATAACAAACATAAAAATCAAATCTCAGATGAAACAAATGACATTCATAGCTTTTGCACCACCATATTTCTCTCAATCTACCACCACGATGTTTTTGCACCACCATATTTCTCTCAATCCACCACCATATTTCTCTCAATCTAGATTTTTATTATATGATTAATGTAATTGTGTAATTTATTTTAATAATAAAGAAATAAACAAAATGAAAAAGTATACAGATTGTTATCAAATCTTTATTGTTTAAAATCATTAATTGTTATTTAAGGAAAGCATGCGAAACAATAAATATTTGATATATACGACCAACTATAGCTTACAGAATATTATATTGCTAGAGAATATAATTTTTAAACTATACCTTATATCACATGCTCTAGAATTCTTGGGATTTGAAATAGAAGCCAAAGAGTTATGCCACGTAGGATTGGAGTTATTTTTAATTCTTACAAACTTAAGGTTACAACTTTTTAAATGATTCTCAAATAATATATAGGGGATTTCCTAATGTAAAAAAAAAATATTAAAAAAAAAATATTTTTACATTTCTAAAGTATATTTATTCACAATAATTAAAGTTTTCTAGATAGCTTCTCTCCTCATTTAAAGAGAGGTTTCTCTTTCCAAAACTTTATACCTCTTACCAAACTTAAATCTTTCAGAGGATAGAGTTTAATTAGAGAGGGAGAGAGCTAGGTTTGTCTTTTGATGTAAATATTTGCTTTCGCTTGGCGAATTTTGTTTTTCCGGTTGCGGAATTATCGTTTTCGCATTGACGATTTTAATGTGTTTTCAACCAAATCCGAGTAGATCTAAATGAATAAACTTTCTCGGATTAGAGGTTGAAGATTTTTTTTTTTTGTGTTCAGTTTTCTCCTTCTTTAGTTCTGGATCTTTATTTTACCGTTTGCTTCTGGAGATTTTTCTCTCTTTGCTAGCAAGATTGGTGCTTGATTCTTGGTAAGAATCAATCTTCGCTTCATAAATAAGTGAAGTCTCCTCAAAGATCAAAACCTAAGACTTGTATAAGCTAAGAAGACTAGGGACAGAGCTAGATGAGGCGGACCTTTCTCTTCAGAAAGTGTTCCGGCAAAGTTTTGTGTTCGTGTTTCTCTGATGCTTTTCATGAGTTAATTTCTAGTGATTGGAGCAAAGATCTTTATGAATCGACGGCGATGAAGGAAGGAGGAGCAATAAGCAGTTACAAGCGAGACGAGGTTGGAGATGGTGTTTGCGTCCGGCGAGAATCCGGCGCCGCTTTCTCACGTCGTTTCTGGAATCGAAGCCACGACAGAGGACACATGTCCTTCATGCACTCATGTTTATCTTAATGTCTGGTATTCGTTGGGCCGATTGTATTAATTTAGGCTTGATACTGTTTGTAAATTTAGCCTGCGGGATTTTATACAAAGATGTTGACAAAAAAATATATATTTTATCAAATAATAATGATTAATTACAACTTCCAAAAAACTTAATTACACTTATTAGTTTTTATTAGTTTAGATTTATAGGAAAATGATAATCACAAAAAAAATATGCATATATTATATATTCATTAATATGTGTGAAAACACTAGAATATACAACAAATTGAAACATATGGAATACCTCCTTGGCTGAATGGTGTTGAAGTAGTTATACACATTTTTAATCATTTTACGATCATCAATTTCCAAATTTTATCTCATTGTTGCTTCAAGTTCCATTTATATAAACATTTAAGGGATGTTTGTTAATTTCCTTAAAGATGATTTCATTTAGCTGTGATTTATTTAGATGGCATTTGAGAAGTTATTTAGGATTGTTTGTTCCAGATGAATCATCTATATAATTTTTTTTTTTGTTTGTTTACCACTTTTTATCTTGTTCTAAATAAAATGAATAAAAATATTAACATAATCTTATTTGATGTTATTTTAATATTATCAATATTAGATTGTATCATTCATCTAAATTACAATTTCACAATCTTGAAAAATATATTATTTTAAATTTACTAGAAACTATATCTTGGTTCTGACAATTTTTTCTTTTACAGTTTTAGTATATAATATGATTTTACAGTTAGCAGAAAATGTGATTCTACGGATTTGGTGACAAAGTACGATTTTATGGTTTTAATGGGAGAATTCGATATGCTTTTAGCGGGAGAATGCGATTTTACAGTGTTATTTGGAAAATATAATTTTACGATTTTGACAGAAAATAAAATTATACACTTTGAGCTAAAAGAATACCATTTTACGTTTTTGGAAAAATATGTTGTTGCGATTTAGTAGAAAATGCAGTTTTACAGTATGGCGAGAAAATAAAATTTTATAGTTTTGAATAGGTAATATGATCTTATGGTTCTGGCAGGAAAATATAATTTTGCATTATGGCGAGAAAAAATAATTTTGCGTTAAGGTGGGAAAATGTGATTTTGGAGTTTTGGAGAGAACGGTTTAGGTAGAAAATGCGCTTTAACAATTGTGGTAAAAGTTTATTTTACTGCTACAGAAAAAATATTATTGTAAGTTTTGGTGAGAAAACATATTTTTACGGATTTGACATGAAAATGTGATTTTATTGTTTTTGCGAGAAGAGCATTTTATAGGCTTTGCAAAAAATGTGATTTATGTAATTGGTAGAAATGTAATTTTAGGCCTGGGCATTCGGGTAGTCGGGTCGGGTTCGGGTCGGGTCCTTTCGGGTCCGGGTCTTTCGGGTCTAGGAGTTTAGGACCCGATAGGGTAATTTCAAATTTTCGGTTTCGGTTCGGTTCGGGTCGTACCGGGTCCGGGTCGGGTCTTAGATAGTTGGACCCATTCGGGTAATTAGAATTTATCGGTTCGGATTCGGTTCGGTTTCGGGTCGGGTTCGGTTCGGGTTCGACCTAAAAAATACCTAAGTATATAAAAAAAAATCTGAAAATACTTATATATCCGAAAATATTCAAAATTTTATTCAAAATTTGTGTTTTTACTATATTAAAATGTGTATATATATTAAACTATATGAGATACAACAACAATTCGTTGTCTCCTAGTGGTTGACCCCCTTACATTCTATAGAAACAACCCGTCTTCAACTCCCCCTCAATGCATTTTATTTAATTTACACTATTAATTCGGGTACCCATCGGGTTTCGGATTCGGTCCGGGTCGGGTCCAAGACCCGCGGGTCCTCCACAACAAGACCCGATAGGGTAATTAGCTCGGGTCGGTTTCTACCCGGACCCGATTTTTTCGGGTCGGTTTCGGGTCGGGTCTTCGGGTCCGGGTAAAATGCCCAGGCCTATGTAATTTTATGGTATTGGTAGAACTGCAATTTATGGTTGTGAAAAAACAATTGTAATTTACGTTGTTCGCGAAAATTAACTTGATTGTTTTAGTGGAAAATATTATTTCAAGATTTTGGTGAGGATTATATTTTTTACAGCTTCATTGGAAGCTCAAAAATATGAAGCTAAATGATTCATCGGAAAAATGGTAAATTTTCTATCTGTTATTTTAGATATAATTATATTTATCGATGTACTAATTAGATCTGTTCGGACTATTCATCTATTTTAGTTTAAATTTTTAAAAGGTATTTGGATTAACCATTTGGATGATGTTCATTAAAATAGAAAACAAGCACAATTCAATATAACTATTCAGATGTTTTATTCCGGAAGAACAAATGAAAAATCCCTATGATTATACTTTTATCTCATTCGTTAGTACGTTGGTAATTTACTATTGGTGCATGCACATATCCGGAAAATCTTACCTTAACTTCCTTGAATCGAACTTTGTGGGTCGTTAGTTACCATTGATAAGGGCACAAATCAGGAAAATCTTGTCTCAACTTCCCTGAATCGGACTTAGTGGGCTGTTAGTTAAGCACTAATGATTCAGAGGCAACCATGTATGAGCTTATAATACATACTAGGATATGATCCTTGTTTTGGAAACACATAATTTCTTTTGTTTGATAAATTTATTAACATGTATGTTTATTCAGAAATATGTTTAGGTTTGATATTGGGTTCTGTTCCATTTTTTTTTGTTTTCTGTTTAATTCCGGTGTGCTTGGGTTTTTGGTTTTTTGTTTCAAAATCATATTTATAAGATTTCTTTAGATAATTATGTATACCTCAAATAAATTTAAATATTTCTGATAAAAGGTAATAGATTGATCCGGTTTGTAAATAGTATATTTAAAATAATTGATAATTTTAAAACTAAATGTCTATATAAACTGTACGCTGGATAAAAGGTAATCACTACAATAAAACATCTCTTTGACGAGGAAAAATATTCCTCGTAAACTTACGCGTTCATAACCACGACTTTACGACGAAATGATATTTCATTGTAAAATCATCGTAAAATTACGAAGAACGGCCTTTGCTGTAAAGTACATGTATAATTAGAGGAAAAAGATTCATCGTAAAGTCTTTGTAAATTTACAAGGAATTTACGAGGAATCATAATACCGTTGTTTTAGACGAAAATATTTTTCTAAATGTGTTCACCTAATAAATTTCGCTATAAATTACTTGTAAACAATATGTTAAAGCCTTGTAAAATCATAGTTAAACATTTCCTTGTAATCCGTAGTTACATTTTCACCTACTAAACTCGAATAATTGTCAATATATATGTTCATTCTCATTCCAAACAAACACACAAACAAAAAAGAAGAGAAGAAAAAACAAGAAAAAAAATGTATGATGATAGATATATTTACGAGTTGTGGAGTTGGATGTATACGCACAAAGATTTGGCTAGTAGAATGACATATGCATTTATTAGTGGGCTTGAGATATTCATTACCAGACGGACAATACAATGATCATGCATAAAAATGGTAAGATGTTATGTACTTGTTGGAAGTGCAAGAATTTAAAATTTATGTAGTGAAACTCTATGTAAACATTTGGTAAACAGAGATTTTACACCACAATAATATATTTGGTTTCAGTATGGAGAGGTTTATGGTGGGAATGAAGCTAATAGTAGTAATAATAATTTTCAGGAAGCTGGTAATAATGAAGAACCAAATCATTTGCATAATGAGTATAGTTACCATTAGGAGGAACATATGGTAGATCATGATAGGGTTCATGACATGATTACTGATGCATTTTTAGAAACTACTACAACAATAATTGATGAAACTGAAACTGTAGAAGAACCTAATTGGGATGCAAAAAGTTTTTCGAAATGCTAGATGCTACAGAACAACCAATCTACATTAATTATAGAGAAGATATATCTCTAAATTGTCTCTAGCATCTAGGATGATTAATATTAAAATAGATCATAATTTACCTAAGAACTGCATGGATGCATGGGCCGAGTTGTTTAAAGAGTATTTGCCAGAGGACAACGTGTCAGTTGAATCTTATTATGAGATTCAGAAATTGGTTTATAGTCTTGGGTTAATAGATGTTCGCATCTACAACTGCATGATCTACTAGAGAGACTATGAAAAGCTAGAAGAGTGTCGATTCTGCTAGAAGCCACGATGCAAACCACAAAGCCGTGGGAGGAATATGGAACCGTACCAAAAGATGTTGTACTTACAAATTACAGACATGTTAAAAAGATTATATCAATCTTAAAGGACTGTTGGAGAAAATGAGTTAGCATACTAAACATGTCTAGAGGGATGGCGAGATCGCTCATCCATCAGAAGCAGAAGCGTGGAAACATTTCAACATGGTACACCCAAATTTTACTAAAAATATTTTAAATGTATATTTTGGGTTATGCACATATGAATTTAGTCCATTTGAAATGTGTAGGAGATAATACTCTAACGTTGTAGAACCTGCCTCCTGAGATGTGCATGGAAACAAGAATTTCTATTTTAATTTTGATCACATTAGTCCTTGGTCCAAATCATCCAAAACGGTCGCTAGATGTTTTTCTTCAATCATTGATACAAGAGCTGGAAGACTTGTGGGCAGAGGGGGTGAAGACGTATGATTGTTCCATAAAAAACAATTTTTATGATGCAAGCAGTTCTGAAGTAGACGATAAGTGGCTTTCCTGCTTATGGGATGTTGTCTGGATGGACTACAAATGGATGGTTATCTTGTCCATATTATTTTGGATCGACAGATGCTTTTCAACTGAAGAATGGTATAAAAAGTTTTTGGTTTGGTTACCATCGTCGATTTATTCCCCTTTCCCATATGTACTGTAGAAATAAGACATTGTTTTGGTACAAAAAAGTTGACAGAGAGAGTCATCCTCCATATTTCACTGGACAACAGACTGAAGTGCAAATGATTACTACGGAGCTCAGAAAACTGTTCGGCAGGGAGGAAACTAGCATGTTCCTGAAAATATGCATCAAATGTATGGGATCGCTCATAACTGGCATAAGAAGAGTATATTTTGGGAGCTGCCTTACTGGAAACATCTTCTTTTACGCCACAACCTCGATGTTATGCATATAAAGAATAAATGTTTTGACAACATCATGAATACAATACTGAACGTCTCAAAGAAGACAAAATATAGCAAAAAATCAAGGATAGACTTACATGATATTTTCTCAGGTAGAAAGGTACATATCAAGAGCAATGGAAACGTTCCAATTCTCATCTTCCAGTTGTCATCAGAAGTGAAGACGGCTTTGTTTAACTGGGTTGTTTCAGAAGTTAAGTTCCTTGATGATTATTTTTCAAATCTCTCAAGATTTATTGAACATGGTTAAAAGTTTTAAGGAATGAAGGATCATGATTGTCATGAGTTTATGCAACGACTAATTCCATTCGCTTTTTCTGAGTTGCTTTCAACAAATATACATGAAACACTTGCAGGTAAATATGATTGGTTAATTAATAATATATATATATATATATACATTTGTTATGAAGTGTTTTTAACTGTGTTATTTTTGCAACATACAACAACTGGAGCATTCTTGAGAGACCTGAGCACACGTATGTTCAAGGAAGAAGTCATCCAACAACTTTTTGTGAACATTTCAATCATAATGTGTAACTTAGAGAAGATATTTCCTCCAGTACTTTGCACCAACCAGTACGTACCAGGAAAAGAAGTTCATAGAAGATATGATGATGGTGGAGGCGTGCCAACTTATGCAGTTAGCGATGTTTCTGACATTTTCTGCCAAATTGGACGGTTTGGTGGTAGATTGAGAGAAATATGGTGGTCTAGTGAGGATAGACATAGTGTCCACACTTATATTCTGTTCAACTACGAGCTTGCAGTGATACGTTCCTTCGAAATTTAAATATTGATGTGAATGTTAATTATATGAAGTGATAAATTCGTTTAGTTTACAGTTTGTTTGTAATGCAAGTTAAAGAAGCGATACCAGGAATATCCGAAATGAATTGGATTGACGGAAAGATCAACACTATGTTAAGTGGTTAAAATATCAGGTAATATATCTTACTCAAATATTAAGCAAGTGATGAACACTATAATATAATTTGAAATTTTAACATAGTTACATTTTGTAGTTTGCTTATGACGATCCATATTATCCCGTATGGTTTCACGATTTAGTTCAAGGTCCAATAGCAAAGGTCACCACATCACCTATGTATTTCACACGAGGTTTTAACATTCATGCATCAAGAATGGGAGACGTCGCGCACCAAGTAACTATGGAATTTGTGTGAAATGCGAAACAAACTTTTATTTGATCTTGCAGGAGATTAGTGAAGTGGAATTTCTGGGGTAACTGAAGCTAAAATGTGTTCTCTTCAAATGTGACTGGGTCGACTCCGTTGTGAACATAGGTGTTCGATTTAACAAATTCGGTATTGTGGATGTCAATTATGTAAGATTATACAACAAATTCGTGCATTTTATCTTAGCTTACCAAGCTTACCAAGTCGAGCAAGTTAGTTTCATTTCATATCTTCTAACAAACTTTCAAAACCAATATGGATGGAGGAATGTACCAAAAGGATCACTTCTGGATCTATAAGAGATGAAATCTAATGTGGTGATCATGACATACATGGCGAACACCTATTTAATGGTTCTTAACATTCCCAGATGATGCGTCTTCAGAAAGTCTGAACTCTATTTTAGCACGAGAAATCTGTAACCAAATCAAACTGTTTCCAAGAGCTGTCTTAGTATATGGCATAAATACATAGGTCTAATCCCAAAGTTGTTTAAATTCCCAAAAAAACGTAGAGACTGAAAGGAGCAATGAACCTTAAATAGACTTTGAATAATATTTATCCATTACCCAAATTCGAATCGCTTGACTTCACCAGCTGTAGGTGCTCCAGGTTTGACTGTTGGCCTGACAGGTTCCACAACAGAAATAACAATCATTAAACGATTAGATCAGGCGAAGAGACAGAATGGAAAGAAAGAGATCTTACTTATAGACATGTCTTGGGTCTTCGCATAGTTCTGTACGGATGAGAGGCGAGAGAAACACACCTAGAACAAACGAAAAAACACGACAAGAAAACAGCTTATTTCCTACGGATAATTTCATTGGAAATTTGTCGAAATACGTCATTTCTGACGAATGTCCAAGGAAATTTCGACCGACAAAATTCTCACAAAAATATTTTTGATGAAATTCCGACAAACAAATTTTCGACGAAATTTCGATGGACACATTTCTGAAACAAAATTCTAACAGATAAAGTAATTTGTTTTATTTTAAAAATAAAACAAATCTACTTTTAAATATATTATAAAATTAATTATTTAATATATAAAATAAAATTTACAAATTTTTTATAATGAATATTTTAATTCGTTATATTTTAATATACAAAGATTAAAATTAGAAAACCTATTTTATAATATAATTATTTAAAAAAAGTTTATAAAAATCTTCAAAGCAAAGTACAAGAGTTTATAAATTAAAAACATTTGTAAAGAAGTGAAAACAATTTCTAGAGAAGTAACAAAGCATTTTTCATAAATTTATAAAAACATAAAACGTTTTATAAGATGATTTTAAGAAAAAGTAAAAATAATTTCATAAATTAAAAAAACAAAATTTAATTGAAAATGCTTCCTATAAATTGTAAAATGTTTTTATTTTATCTAAAAAAACATAAAAACGTTTAATAAAAGGAAAACGTTTTAAAAAAGTGAAAAAAATATTTTTTATAAACTTTTAAAAACATTAAAACGGTTTATAAATTACAAAAAACATAAAAAATTTTTATAAACACTTAAAACATTTTATAAAAGCTTTAAACATTTTGTAAAATCACAAAAAATGTTTCAAAATAACATAAAAAATTAAAATATTAAAAATATAAAAGAAGTTTTCAAATCTGAAATCTAACATGTAAAATCTTAAAATTAACAATTTTAACACTTGTGGTTGACAAAAAAAAATAATTCTATTACAAATCTAACATATTTAACATCAATTCTAACCTAACACATATACAAACTAATGTGGGAACCAAAATTCACAACGTCGATTTCCGTAAATTAGAAAATGTCAAGTTAACCTAACTTTTCCAGAGGTCCCAGATATCTGCTTAACCACACGCCAAGCAATCAGAAATCGAGAGAGACAGTAAAAACAATAAAAACTGAGATAGAGATCAAAGAGGTTTCTTATTCAGATTTTGCGTAAGAACGGTACAACGAGATAAAAGCCTTGGCCATAAGAGCTGACGGCGAGTTTCCTAGTTCTAGCAACCTAAGACTAAAACCCTAGTTGAGACGCAGCTCGATAACAAAAACGGAAAGTTGCCTAAATGCTATAAGTGTTAAGTTTTTCTGTGAAACGAGAGCTCTCAAAATCCTCTCCCATGTTCTTGTCCTCGACCTTCTAATTATATACTCCTTCTCTAAGCGGTTGGTCTTTCCTTTTCCGCCTCGATTCACACTTATCGGAAATCTTCCATTTATCTTGTTCTTTCCATTTTTCTTCGGAAAACTTCTATTTTATCTTCAAACTTGACATTTTCCTACTCCTACGAAAAATGAGTAAACCGCCATTATATCTTTGGGCTGGATCTTGTCTAAAGTTGTGAGTGGGCCTATATCGCGTTTAGGACTTTCCGATCCATTTTGCGATTTAGCCGTTTTACAACTTTAGATGAGATTGTTTCCTAATACGATGCCGTTTTTATAAAATATCTCGAGTTAATCGTATAGTTTGGAAATGTTCGGTGTTTTGTTTAACCGTTGCCGTTTTATACGTTTCACTCGAGGTTTTACAAGAAAACAAGCATTTTACGGTTTTTATCGTAAAACTCCAACGGTAAGACGGATCGAGAAAAAATGAGAGATGTTCCGATCACGGTTCAGAGTACAATCGAGTCAAGGGGCATGGATGGTTTGGTTCAGCTCGCCAACAGGCGAGCTGGTCAGGCACGGCAAGCTCGCCTGTTGGCGAGCTGGACTGGTTGGTTCAGCTCGCCAACATGCGAGCTGGTCAGGCACGACCAGCTTGCCTGTTGGCGAGCTGGCCTGGTTGGTTCAGCTCGCCAGTAGACGAGCTTGTCAGGCACGACCAGCTTGCCTGTTGGCGAGCTGGTCGGTTGTTCGGTTTTGATCGTTTCTCATTTTCTCGACCCGAGGTCCTCTCGAAGAAAATAAGGATAAATAATTGCAGACGTTGATCTCGAGGTTACCGTTTTCGACCTAAATAACAGCTTTACCGTTTTGGGGGAGTTGGGACGTTATGGCCGTGTTTTGCTAATTTGGCCAATATGGACAATCGCGGATCATTTTTTTCGAATGTCCAATGATTTCCAAGATGACGATTGTTAAGTTTACGGAATTCCTTTGTTCGGAAAGTACTTAGATTTCTTCTCGACGCTTTTTTGTATTTCTAAAACCTATTCTTAACTTTGTGGAAAGTTTTGGTCGTTGATTCCGTCGTGACCGATTTTGACCCAATAGTTAGCCCCCAGCCCGTAAGAATCGTGGAGTTCTTGCGAGAGGTTTGAACTTGTTTGGCAAGTTTTGTAGAATTAGGCAGAACTTTAACGACCAAAAGTCCGAAGATGTATAGTAGAATCTTGCTTATAAATATGTGGAGTAAGTTTTCAAATTCTTTACTCACTTCTTTCCACACAATTTTTCCTAAGGTAGAGAAAATTTCTCTCTTTTTTTTTTCTCTGTTTGAATCTTTCCATACTTGTTTGTTAAGCATGTCTACCGAACGGAGAATTTCAGAATATGCCCATCCGTCAATTTTTGATCTGAGCGATCTTGATTGTTCTGGTGGTAACATACTTTCTGCACCGGTATTTTTAAGATTTACCGTAGATAACGAGGAGATCGGGAGATATTTGGAAGCCGCGCGTGCTGCCAAGGTCCCCAAGGCTAACTTCTGGGTTCCTTCGAAGCCTAGATCAACGAAGAGACAAAAAAGTCTGAGCCAGAGTACCGTTCGTTCCCTCAACGTTATGCGGAGCTCTCGCATCATCCCAGATTCAGTGCAGTTTCGCCTTCCCGGATGTGGTCAAGATGCCAAGAATCCACGTCTGGGTTACTTTACGTGTTACGAGGCTTTTTTTGCTCAGTTTCCAACTGTGGTTCCCCATCCTGCGGGTTATAGTTGAACTCTTGGATGGGTTCGGTCTTTCGATTAGCCAACTTTGTATCTCCGGATAACATCATCTTGTCGGGATTTTGGTGCTAGGTTATGAGCGCGGCATGCTCTCAGTGCAGATTATCTCGAGGCTATGTTGTCGCTCAAGGGCACGAGCCAGGGTTATTACTACCTATCTCCGTGATCGAAGATGTCGATCATTGAGGGCTTTTTGTGGGAACCGAAATTCACACTTGTCGATTTCCGTTAAATAAGGAAACTTAGGAAAACCCTAGTTTTCCAGAGGAACCGGATCTCTGCGAAAGCCAACGACAAATAACCAAATAAATGCGGAAAAATATGAAAAACATAATAAAACGAATTTATAAAGAAAGTCGATCTTATTTCCGATTCGCGTAAGAGCGTTGCGATCATTACAAGGAATTACAAAGGCTTTGGCCGCAGGGGGCATCAGCGAGTTACAAACATAAAACCCTAGATCTAGTCGAGTCGCAGCTCGATAACGAAAGACGGAAAAAGATAGGAAAAAGGTTTGAATGATTTCGGACTGAACCTTATGAAAGGCTGCCTACGTACCCCTTTCGGGGATCAAGTCGAACGTAGTTCAGTTGATAGAGCTGGACAAGAGATTGAACTGCCTGCGAGTTCGTCTAGTAATTGAGCGCCAATCATAGAAATCGAACTTGTCGAGAAAAAGCCTAAGTTTCTAAGTGCGGAAAATTCTAAGTGTAGAAAAGTTGTAAAAGTCTCAGATGAGAGCTCTGAAATTCGTCCCCCAGCTTCTGCCCTATGCCTCCTCCTTATATACTCCTCCTTAGGCGGTTTTAGTCTTTCCATTTTGCTCGAAACCGAATATTTCGGGAACTTTCCATATCTGNCTAAGTTTCTAAGTGCGGAAAATTCTAAGTGTAGAAAAGTTGTAAAAGTCTCAGATGAGAGCTCTGAAATTCGTCCCCCAGCTTCTGCCCTATGCCTCCTCCTTATATACTCCTCCTTAGGCGGTTTTAGTCTTTCCATTTTGCTCGAAACCGAATATTTCGGGAACTTTCCATATCTGTCGATCCTTCCTTTTCTTCTTCGGAAATCTTCTATTTATCTTCAAACTTGCCTTTTATCTTCCGTCTGCGAGTAAACCGTCAAAGCGTTATCGTATCTTGGGGTTTGATTTCGTTAACGTCGCGAGATGGGTTTTTATCGTGTTTTAGGACCTTTCGGGCCGTTTTACGATAAAAACCGTTTTACTAATTTAACGAGACCGTTTCCTGATCCGATGCCGTTTTTTTACGATTCTCTCGACGTTTTTATTTAAAACGAGTTTTTTATGATTTTAACGAGAAATCTCGAATAAATCGTATAGTTTCGGCAATGTTCGGTGTTTCGTCTAACCGTTGCCGTTTTATACGATTTCCTCGAGTTCTTTCCGAGAAAGCGAAGTTTTACGGTTTTTATCGTAAAACTTGAATGATAGGCCGGATCGAGACGGAACGGGAGACGTTTCGGCCGTGGTTCAGAATGTGACCGTGTCGAAAGACGTAAGTTTTGAATCGAGGATGCGGGAGATCGAGGCTCGGGATGGTCGGCTCGACGTACGGCGAGCTAGATCAGCTTGGCTAGGTCCCATATGGCGAACTAGGCGAAAAGAACCAGTGGGGCAAAGTCAGTACCTCTTAGTTCGCCCATTGGCGATCTAGCCGGGACAGGACTAGTTCGCCAATGGGCGAACTAGTTGAGTGTTTCTTAGTTCGCCGATGGGCGAACTAGTGGAGTGTCCCTAGTTCGCGTTTTACGGCTGTTTCGGTTTTTTGCGGTTTCGTAAAACGATTCTTCGAGTTTTATAAAACGTTTCTTCGAGTTTTATAAAATGATTCTCGAGTTCTATAAAACGATTCTTCGAGTTTTATAAAACGTTTCTTCGAGTTTTATAAAATGATTCTCGAGTTTTATAAAACGATTCTCGAGTTTTAAAAAACGATTCTCGAGTTTTATAAAACGATTCTCGAGTTTTATAAAACGATTCTCGAGTTTTATAAAACGATTCTCGAGTTTTATAAAACGATTCTCGAGTTTTATAAAACGATTCTCGAGTTTTATAAAACGATTCTCGAGTTTTATAAAACGATTCTCGAGTTTTATAAAACGACTCTCGGTTTTATAAAACGATTCTCGAGTTTTATAAAACGTTTCTCGAGTTTTATAAAACGATTCTCGAGTTTTATAAAACGATTCTCGAGTTTTATAAAACGATTCTTGAGTTTTATAAAACGATTCTCGAGTTTTATAAAACGATTCTTTAGTTTTATAAAACAATTCTTCGAGTTCTATAAAACGATTCTTCGAGTTTTATAAAACGATTCTTCGAGTTTTATAAAACGATTCTCGAGTTTTATAAAACGATTCTCGAGTTTTATAAAACGATTCTCCAGTTTTATAAAACGATTCTCGAGTTTTATAAAACGATTCTCCAGTTTTATAAAACGATTCTCGAGTTTTATAAAACGATTCTCGAGATTTATAAAACGATTCTCGAGTTTTATAAAACGATTCTCGAGTTTTATAAAACGATTCTCGAGTTTCATAAAACGATTCTCGAGTTTTATAAAACGATTCTTTGAGTTTTATAAAATGATTCTCGAGTTTCAAAAACGATTCTAGAGTTTTATAAAACGATCTCTGAGTTTTATAAAACGATTCTCGAGTTTTATAAAACGATCTTTGGAGTTTTATAAAACGTATTTTTATTTTTACTTTTGCGGAGACTTTTAGCCATTGATTCCGTCATGATCGATTTTGACACCAACACTTTTCCTCGAATGGTCACGATTGGAAGGAGTTTTTCTTTTACGTCCGAATTGATAGTGCCTCGGTAGAGGAGAGCTACATCCCCATGTTCAGGAGTGAATGGGGGGGGGGGAAGGTATTTAGATTGCATGTTTTTGGGTACACTTTTTCTGAATTCTAACTTCATGTTTGGTTTGTGTATTGAAGAGTCCGGTCTTGTTACTCCAGAACCCGAAGATCTCGAACGGGTCAAGAGCCTTCTCCTTGGTGGTCTGTTTTACTGGGGACACTTTTCTCCGAAGAGAGTCTGTCGCGTCGTTGCCTTCCACCTTTCTTGTGATCAGCAGAGCGAGCCCGTTGAAGTTGAGTCGGAGCAAGGGATGGAAAATGTTCCGGGAGCGAGGGAGAGGTCAAGATCTCTGCAGGATAAACTAAAGGTGTTCCGGTCGACGTGAGCCAGTGGTTCGATGGCTTTCAACTTTCAAGAGGGTCAAACCAGCGACGATGCAGAAATCAATATCCTGGATTACATCGATTTCTCGGTTCCTTCGTCTGAGGTTAGACCAGCTGAGACTCCGTTTGCAAAATCAATATCCTGGATTACATCGTATGTTACCCTTTGTCGATTCCGGCGATTACTCTGTGTGTGATCAGATTATAATAGAAATGTTTCTTCTATTTTTAGGGTCTTCGTTTTATGAACGAGGCTGTGAATGCGAGTAACGCGGAGATTCGTAGGGCCGAGTCTAGAGCTGAGGCGGCGGAAAAAGAGTCTTCTCGTCTCAAAGAGGAGATCGACACTAACTCCTTTCGCGCTTAAGAGTGGGCCGAAAGGGAGGTTTCTCGATGAGGGAGGAGTACGAGGCCAATTATCACAGTGTTATGGATCTTTCCGAGAAACAAGCTTGTCATGCTCTCAGAGAGGGAAAGAGAGCGGTCGCTTAGGAGGTGAAGGTTCGCCGTGAACAATTTGCGACCCAATACTTGGGGATTAATGATGCGCAAAGGACAAACGGCGACTATCGTGAGTGTCGCGGTGTGGTTGGCGGGTTACACCTTACTCAACTCGCGGATTACTCGTATGAGAAGGAGTATGTCACGCAAAGGAAGGAGAAGAAGCAGTCTGAACTCCTCAACCTTGAGGCGCGAATGTGTCATCGGACTCGGTTGAGGTTGGGACTGGAATCCCGGACGAATGTGGCGAGGTCGATCAGCCGGGGGATGATGCGAATGCTGGCCAATACTCGGCGGCTGGGTTTTATGAATTTGATGATTGATGTTTTTGTCATTTGTTGTAGTGTAATCGTTTGTAATATTTTTATCGGGACTGACCGTTGGTGGCTTTGAATCCTTGCCGCTGGGCGGCGTGTATCTGATGATGTTTATTTTAACAAAATTTTTCTAAATATGAAATCTTTTTTTTTTGTTTAAGTGTAGAGAGAAGAATACGAGTTGTCATCTCGTACCTAACTCTTTGTGTGGATCGTCCTATTCGTTTGCTTGCATCGTAATGTTTCGATTTTTGCGAGCGTTTAGATGTGGACGAAGAGAAGAGACATGCCTTTAGAATCTCAATTCTAGCCTTGAGACTTTAGAGACCAGTGTGATGGGTTTAGGGAAAGACCTAGGTTTACTTTCGGTTTTAAGGCTATGCGATGACTAGTCGGCTTTCGTTTTGCCTGATGCGATTTTAACCTGATTTCGTACCGATTTAAAGTCTGCGATAGGTTCTTGGCTTATATGACTTGTCTGGTCGAAATCGTGCATCCCCGAAGGTGCTGACCAAAGTTTTGGATTTCTTCTATAGCGCGCTATTTTATCCTAGTCGGATATACAAGGACCGGTGGGATCATATGCGTTTGTTTAAGATGGCAGATGTGCTCGGCGGGGCCAATTCTCGAGTTTTTGTGATTTTATAGTCATGGATGAACTTACGAATATTTCTGTAAGACTTTAGGCGACATCTCGCCAACTCTTTTTGAAATATTGGTGTTGATATGAAGTATAATTTTTTGGTCGAAATCGACCAAGTGTTTTTTTTTATAACTGACTGCGGAAGTGTTCGGAATTCTAGTTTGTTTTCGGATTATGTTTTTCGATCAAGGAGAGATTTTGCGATATTCTAACTTTGTCTTTATTGAAATGTTTCGAAAATCTCGAGTACAAATCGAATATATATATTTTTAAAAAAATTATGGGAGTATACGAATACTCGTATACGCACCCACTCCCCCCCCCCCCCCGATTTTAGAAGGGGGGATAGCTGAACTCGTCTTTAGGCGAGCTACCTACGTATCCTTATCGGTAATCAAGCCATCTCATAGTTCTGGTTGTTGGTGCGAGTGTGTTTACTCGGCTATTGTAGACGCGTCGAATGCTGTTGTCGCTGGATCTGTGTCTTTTTCCGAATTTATCTTTTCCAGTTGGCTAGAAGCGATAGGTTCGCAAGTTTGCTGCTTCTCGACCGTTGCTGATTCGGGGTCATTTTCCGTGATTGGCGGAGTTGATTTCACCCGTTTCGGTTTCACGATGGTGATAGCCATTTGCCTTAGCTTATGTTCTGCTAAAAAAGCAAGACCGCGACTGTCTTTGGAATCCCTAAATTGCTGCGACTCCCATAGGAGTCGGGAACTTGATGCCTAAGTGGTACGTCAATGGAACTGCCTTCATGGCGTTTATCCAAGGCGTGCCCATGATTACGTTGTAGATGGCTGGTCGATCGACGACTGCGAAAGTAACGATCATGGTCATTTCTTTTGCGGCCACCGAGAGTCATATTGATCCTAGAGTCATAGCCGTTTCGCCGGAGAAACTGGTCAACGCCTTTTGGTATCGGTTCGATCTCCGTTAATGCGATTCCCATTCGCGTCAAAGTGTCGCGGAATATCACGTTGACAGTGCTTCTGGTATCAACGAGTACTTGAGCGACCTTTGAATCGCTTATGACTAGGTCGATGACGAGAGGGTTAGCATGCGGGTGGTCGATGCCGGAAGTTTTGGCCTCCTCGAAGGCGATTATACCTCTTGGAGAATTATCCAACGGTGTCGGCCAGGTTAAACCCGTCTCGGCTTTTCGTCGGTAGGATATGATGGACGAGATGGTATCGCAGTATTGCGATTCGCCAACGATCATATTGACCCTTCGGCGGTTAGCATCGTTCCCTCTCTCATCTTGTCTTCGTCCGCGCTTCTCGCCCGTTTGGTTCCCTTGAGGCGAATTGTCTGCCTGCGAGTTCCTATCGGTTTTTGGGGGGCGGTCTGAATCACGGATGAGCTCCTTTACACTGGATACTTCGGAGAGTTCTCCCGCGAGCAGTTTTGCGACCAGTCTTGCGCCGAGAAATTTGCAGTTAACGGTAGAATGACCGCGGGTCAGGTGGAAGTCGCAGAAGGCGTTCTCGTCGTAACATGAGTTCCTGGTCCACGTGTTCCCCGTAGTTCGCCCTTGCTCTGGTCCTGAGTTGATGGCGTAGTTATGCGCCCCTTGGAGATCATGTCTCTTGTGATGGATGTATTTCTTTTTCGTCTTTTCCCCTGACGCGGTGTCTTTTGCCGACGTCGTCGTCGGTTTATGCTGCTCCGCCAGGATTTTAGTCTCCTCTTCGATGATGATGAAATCGGTAGCTTTGTGGAGTGCGTCCTGGATTATACGCGGTTTTTCGAGAGTTATCCATTTGCTTAACTTCGATTTGAACCAGAGCGACTTTTTTAGCGCATCGATGGCTGCTCTGTCGCTTATTCCACTAACTCTAGCCATGATTAGTTTGAATATACTCATGAAATCGCGGAGGGATTCGTTTTCCTTCTAGGATAGACTCCAGAGGTTGGCATCAGAAGTCTCTCGGTTTATGATCATCGAGTAGTGCTTCAGAAACTCCGAAGCAAGCTGGCGGAATTTTCTGATCAAATTCCGCTTAAGTTGAGCGAACCATTCGAGCGCTGCCTTATTTAGGTTTTCGATGAAGAGACAGCAGTAGCGTTCGTTCTTTTTGCTTTCCTTGAGCTTGGCTCGCCCCATAATGATCTGAAAGGCCTGCAGGTGCGCTTAGGAATCAGCCATCCCATCGTAAGTCGGCACTTTGAGCTTTATGGGATCAGGCATCTTGATCTCGATGATACGAGCCGTAAAAGGCATTTTCCGAGATTCGTACAGCAATCGATCTATTTCAGGCGTGGTGCTAGTGGCATGGTGAATTAGAGACTTAACTGCTTTTACCACTGCGGCTGTTTTGGAGATATAATCGCAGAGATCACGAATCTTAGTTGGGTCGCCAGCAATTTTCCGACCGCGTCGGCGTTTTCTGCGAGTAACTTGAGATTGTTCCTCAGACGTTTTTGCGTGCTCCATGCATAAGATCTTCTCCTCGTCCTCGGTGGGAGAGTGTTCCGGAGAAGATTAGGGCTGAGGACTGCAATTTTTCCTCCTTCTTGGATAAACGTAAGCGTCTTCCTCTGACAGATCAGATTGGTCGCTTGTTTCCAGATTAACCTTTCGACACCGTCGTCCTTGGCCTTCTGGTCGCGAGAAGGAGATTTTTTCCAAGTCCTTTTGTGTTGCGTCAGGGTTATCTTTTTTGGAGATTTTCCCCGGCAGATTACCATGCTCAGTTCTGGGACGATCCATAGGAGTCACAAAATCGAGTCTTCTTCCGCGGATTCTATCACCGTAATTGATCGAGTGTAATGCGGTCTGAGAGTTAGATAGATCCGTAGCCCTCCTTCCTCTTAGTGCCCAACTGTGGGAACCAAAATTCACATCGTCGATTTCCGTAAATTAGGGAATGTCAAGTTAACCTAACTTTCCCAGAGGTCCTGGATATTTGCTTAACCACACGCCAGGCAATCACAAATCGAGATAGACAGTAAAAACAATAAAAATTGAGATAGAGAGCAAAGAGGTTTCTTATTCCGATTTCGTGTAAGAACGGTATAATGAGGTACAAGCCATGGACACAAGAGCTGACGGCGAGTTTCGTAGTTCTAGCAACCTAAGACTAAAACTCTAGTTGAGAAGCAGCTCGATAACAAAAACGGAAAGTTGCCTAAATCCTCTCCCTTGTTCTTGTCCTCGACCTTCTGCTTATATACTCCTTCTCTAGGCGATTTTTCCTTCCTTTTCTGCCTCGATTTGCACTTATCGGAAATCTTCCATTTATCTCGTTCTTTCCATTTTTCTTCGGAGAACTTCTATTTTATCTTCAAACTTGACATTTTCCCACTCCTGCGAATAATGAGTAAACCGTCATTATATCTTTGGGCTGGATCTTGTCTAAATTCTTGAGTGGGCCTATATCGCGTTTTAGGACTTTCCGATCCGTATTGCGATTTAGCCGTTTTACGACTTTAGATGATATCGTTTCCTAATACGATGCCGTTTTATAAAACATCTCGATTTAATCGTATAGTTTGGAAATGTTCAGTGTTTTGTTTAACTGTTGCCATTTTATACGAATTACTCGAGGTTTTACAAGAAAACAAGCCTTTTACGGTTTTTATCATAAACTCCAACGGTAAGACGGATCGAGACGAAATGAGAGATGTTTCGATCACGGTTCAGAGTACGATCGAGTCGAGGGGCATGGATGGTTTGGTTCAGCTCGCCAACAGGCGAGCCGGTCAAGCACGGCCAGCTCGC
>CAKOAT010436265.1:239804-269936 GCA_932364175.1 Eruca vesicaria subsp. sativa | reverse complement strand
CAGAGCTCTCACCACCAAAACTAGCATTTAGGAATCTTTCCGTTTTTCTGTTAGCGAGCTGCGTCTCAATTAGGGTTTTCTAGTTCTTACGCTTTCGGCAATTCTTTTTGTACCAGTTCTACGCAGATTCGGAATAAATAGCCGGTTCCTCTGGAAACTTAGGGTTTTCCCGAAGTTTCCTTTTTTACGATTTATTTGACAGTAGGGTGAAATCGACTCCCACAGTTTGGCGCTAGAAGGAGGGGGGTCGGATCTATTTTACACCGTAACCGCAACATGCTCGAGAATCGTTTTATAAAACTCAAGAATCGTTTTATAAGACTCGAGAAATCGCTTTATAAAACTCGAGAAATCGCTTCATAAAATTCGAGAAACCGTTTTATAAAACTCAAGAATCGTTTTATAAAACTCGTAGATCGTTTTTATAAAACTCGAGAAATCGTTTTATAAAGCTTGAGAATCGTTTTATAAAACTCGAGAAATCATTTTATAAAGCTCGAGAATCGTTTTATAAAACTCGAGAATTATTTTATAAGACTCGAGAATCGTTTTATAAAACTCGAGAATCGTTTTATAAAACTCGAGAATCGTTTTATAAAACTCGAGAATCGTTTTATAAAACCCGAGAATCGTTTTATAAAACTCTAGAATCGTTTTATAAAACCCGAGAATCGTTTTATAAAACTCGAGAATCGTTTTATAAAACTCGAGAACCGTTTTATAAAACTCGAAGATCATTTTTATAAAACTCAAAAGTCGTTTTATGAAATCCGAAGATCATTTTATAAAACTCGAGAATCATTTTACAAAACCGTAAAAAACCGCAAAAAACCGAAAAAGCCGTAAAACGCGAACTAGTCGCAACTAGTTCGCCCATCGGCGATCTAAGCCGGACCCGGCTTAGATCACCGATGGGCGAACTAAGAAACACTCTCTAGATCGCCCATCGGCGATCTAAGCCGGGCCTGTTTGGTGTTTCGTTTAACCGTTGCCGTTTTATACGATTTCCTCGAGTTCTTTCCGAGAAAACGAAGTTTTACGGTTTTTATCGTAAAACTCGAATGGTAAGTCGGATCGAGATGGAACGAGATATTTCAGCCGTGGTTCAGAACACGACCTTGTCGTAAGTTTCGAATCGGGAATGCGGGAAATCGAGACGCGGAGTGNAATATCTCTCGTTCCATCTCGATCCGACTTACCATTCGAGTTTTACGATAAAAACCGTAAAACTTCGTTTTCTCGGAAAGAACTCGAGGAAATCGTATAAAACGGCAACGGTTAAACGAAACACCAGACATTGCCTAAACTATACGATTTATTCGAGATTTCTCGACGAAATCATAAAAAACGCGCTTTTAATAAAAAATGCCGAGTAAGTCATAAAAAATGTGTTTTTAATAAAAAGTCGAGTAAATCGTAAAACTTTGCGATTAACTCGAGAAATTTATTAAAACGACGTCAGATCAGGAAACGATCCCGTAAAAAGTCGGAAAAACGGTTTTTATCGCAAAACGGCCCGGAAGGACCTAAAACGCAATAAAAACCCATCTTGCGATTTTTACGGAATCTAACCCGCGGATTTGATAACGTTTTGACGGTTTACTCGCAGAAATAAAATAAAAGTCAAGTTTAAACATAAAAGGAAGGTTTGAAGAGAAATAGAAGATTTCCGCAGAAGAAAAGGAAGGATCGAGAAGAATGGAAAATTCCCAATTTAAGCCAAATCTGGGCGAAATGGAAAGATCGGATAGCCAAGGCGAGGAGTATATAAAGAGGAGGTCTAGGGCAGAAGCACACACACGAAATTCAGAGCTCTCACCACCAAAACTAGCATTTAGGAATCTTTCCGTTTTTCTGTTATCGAGCTGCGTCTCAATTAGGGTTTTCTAGTTCTTACGCTTTCGGCAATCCTTTTTGTACCAGTTCTACGCAGATTCAGAATAAATAGCCGGTTCCTCTGGAAACTTAGGGTTTTCCCGAAGTTTCCTTTTTTACGATTTATTTGACAGTAGGGTGAAATCGACTCCCACACGCCTGTTGGCGGGCTGGTCGGCTGTTCGGTTTCGATCGTTTCTCGTTTTCTTATCCCGAGATCCTCTCGAAGAATATAAGGAGAAAAAATCGTAGATGTTGATCTCGAGGTTACCGTTTTTGACCTAAATAACAGCTTAACCGTTTCGGGGAATTTGGACGTTACGGTCATGCTTTGCTAATTTGGCCAATTTGGACAATTGCGGATCGTTTTATTCGATTTTCCAATGTTTTCCAAAATTACGATTGTTAAGTTTACGGAATTCCTTTGTTTGGAAAGTCTTTAGATTTCTTCTCGACGCTTTTTTGGATTTTTAAAACATATTCTTAACTTTGCGGAAAGTTTTGGTCTTTGATTCCGCCATGACGGATTTTTACCCCAATAACTAACATATATAATTATTGAGAGGATAATAAATGACTAACATGAATTAAGGGGAGTTTTGAAGAAGGATTTAGGGTTGCTCTTCGTTTGTTCTTCAAATGAGAGAGAATAGAGAGAGTTTAGAGACAGAGAGGGTTGAAATGAAGAAAGATATTTTTTTTCCTATTTTTATGTTAAAATATTCTGATGAACTAAGTTCGTCCAACATCCTTTGGAATCAAAATATTTTCGTCCAAGGAATTTACCTTCTCATTTGAAGGATTACCATTGCTATAATACTTGTACTTCTTCTACTGATAAAACTCATATTACTACTTATCCGATCACAACTATCTAATCTATTAAAACTGAAGTACGAATTGAAATTAACCCTTAATTTTACACAAATATTACATCATATGGCACTGAATAATATTCTACATTTAAAAAGGAACATTTTAAAAGAAACAAATATTTATGAATTGATTTATTGTTACCATATCTTTCAAAGCACATGTTAAAAGGATGGGACCAATATTGTATATTATGTAGTCACAAAGAAAGATATGATTCTCTATTTGTAGACTTGAATAATATGTTGTTCATCTAATCTATTATTATTAAAGTAAAAATTGGAATTAATCCTTAATTTTACACAAATATTACATCATATGCCATTGAAGAATATTCTGCAATCAAAAATGAATATTTTAAAAGAAACAAATATTTTTGAATTGATTTATTGTTACCATATCTTTCAAAGCACATGTTAAAAGGATGGACTCAATATTGTATACTATGTAGTCACAAAAAAGATATGATTCTCGATTTGTAGACTTGAATAATATGTTGCTCATGAAATTAGGGAATTACTTTGAAAAAATAAAAAGTCAATTAAATTGATGGTTTATTCTTTTTTTTCTTAAATTTCGATTTCAGTTAAATTAAAATAACTCCATAAAAACAAAATACTAGATAAAGTAAAATATTAAAATCAATAACAAATTAAATAATTTTATGATAATAGAAATACAAGAAATAAAATTAGTCATTTTAGCAGATTATTCATTTTAACAGGTACAATATAAATATTTTATTAAAAATGCATGACGAATATGTTACATATAGAGTTGAGAAATTTCAAATTAAAACTAATTAGTATCTCATATAACGCATAATAATTGAATACAATTTATCTAATGAAAACATTGAAATTAACCTTTTTTGTAATCAGACTGGATTACATATCGATCATACATTGGTTCAACCGGTTATTTTTAGGTTTTAACAGTTTTGAGGGTTTTATGAGGTATTTAATAATAAAAATTCGTCAAAATTAAAACCATTAACATATCGGATCACCAAGTTTACCGGTTCGACCAAATACAAATTCTAGGTTCACCAGGTTTATCTCATGTGTGAATCAGATTAAAAGCTCTGATTTAAAAATGTTATAAATAGACCAAATATTTTAAAATTAACAAATCACAAAATATCAGGCGCTTTTAAGCACGAGTCAAAATCTAGTATTTATTATACTATATCTAAGCCTTTCTATGCCTTTATTAATATCATCACCAAAGAACCAATACCACACAGTTACAAAGAGGCATTGATGGATAAGGTATGGTTTGATTCCATGGATTTGGAGATTGATGCGTTTTAACGAACAGAGACTTGGACTATCACTGAGTTACCACCGGAGAAAGAAGCAATTGGTTGTCGATGGATACATACAATCAATATCATGCAGATGGTATAAAAGAGAGAAAGAAATCAAGATTTGTTGCGAAAGGTTATACTCAACAAGAAGGAATAGACTTTCTTGACACATTTTGTCATGTAGCGAAGATCGCTACTGTGAAAATATTATTTTCTATTTCTCCTAAGTTGAAGTGGAAGTTGTCACAGCTTGATATTTCGAATGCCTTTCTTAATGGAGAACTGAATGAAGAGATCTATATGAAGTTACCACCAGGCTATTCTAATTTGAAGGGAGTTGAAGTTTCTATAACAGCTGTGTGTCGTCTTAACAACTCAGTTATGGTCTAAAGCAAGCCTCACGGCAATGGTTTGTGAAACTCTTTACGCCCTTACTTGATTTCGGTTTCGAGACGTGTACTGTAGATCCCATGATGTTTGTGAAATTTTTGGATGGAAATTTCTTGGTGATGTTGGTGTATATGTTGATGACATACTCATTGTCAGTACTGATGATGATATGGTAAATGAGTTGAACTAGAGGTTGAGTGCAGCGTTTAAACTACGTGATTTGGTTGAGGCAAAATTAAAAAAAATATTTCCAAATTATAAAAAACTAAGTCAAAATAAAACAAAATTCCCACAAAAATTCCAAATATTTTAAAAACTAATTCAAAATTAAAAACAAAATCCAAATATTTTACAAAACTAATTCTGAATTTTAAAAAAGAAACTTATTCAAAATTAAGAAAATATTCTAAATATTTTATTCTTAAATTTTTGAAATTCCAAATATTTCTTTTTTTAATGTTACACATTTCCAAATAATTTTTTTTAAAAATATGTAGAAATATTTTATTAGTTCTAAATTCTAATTAGAAAACAATAATTCTATATTTTTTGAAAAATCAAATTTTTATTTATGGTAACTGAATATTTCCAAATATTTTATTCCCAAATTTTCTCAATTGATTGTCTTTATCTGTAGAATATGTATTCTATTATATGTAGAATATGTATTCTACTATATGTAGAATGCAGTAAGAATATTTGAAATCAATTTTTACTGGTTTTAGATTTATAGTAATATGTAGATTTCGATTTCCACATATTTTAGATTTATAGTAATTTTTAGATTATGATTTCTACAGATTTTAGAGGGATGGGTTAAGTGCAGAATGCATATTCCAAATAGTTTTAGATTACTATTATTTACGTAAAATATGTATTATGACATAGTAAATTTTATGAAAAAATGGATTTCATATTCTACTTCGTAGAATGTCAATTCTAATATTTGTAGAACAAAATATGAAATTATGATTTAAAAATTTTCTGAACTGAAAAATAATACCACTAAGTTGATATAGGTATTTCATCATTAGTTATTATTTTTTGAATTTTTTTGTTTATAAAATTATTTATTTGATTAATTTTTGAAAATACTTAAAGACATTAGAATCAAAAATACCATTTTCCTTAGCTTATGTTCTGCTAAAAAGCAAGACCGCGACTGTCTTTGGCATCCCTAAATTGCTGCGACTCCCATAGGAGTCGGGAACTTGATGCCTAAGTGGTACGTCAACGGAACTGCCTTCATGGCGTTTATCCAAGGCGTGCCCATGATTACGTTGTAGATGGCCGGTCGATCGACGACTGTGAAAGTAACGATCTTGGTCATTTCTTTTGCGGCCACCGGGAGTCGGATTGATCCTAGAGTCATAGTCGTTTAGCCGGAGAAACTGGTCAACGCCTTTGGTATCGGTTCGATCTCCGTTAATGCGATTCCCATTTGCGTCAAAGTGTCGCGGAATATCACGTTGATAGTGCTTCTGGTATCAACGAGTACTTGAGTTACCTTTAAATCGCTTATGACTAGGTCGATGACGAGAGGGTCAGTATGCGGGTGGTTGATGTCGGAAGTTTCCGTATACCTCTTGGAGAATAATCCAACGGTGTCGGCCAGGTTGAACCGTCTCGGATTTTCGTCAGTAGGACATGATGGACGAGATGGTATCGCAGTAGTATTGCGATTCGCCAACGATCATATTGACCCTTCGGCGGTTAGCATAGTTCCCTCTCTCGTTTTGTCTTCGTCCGTGCTTCTCGCCCGTTTGGTTCCCTTGAGATGAATTGTCTGCCTGCGAGTTCCTATCGGTTTTTGGGAGGGGGTCTGAATCGCGGATGAGCTCCTTTACACTGGATACTTCGGAGAGTTCTCCCGCGAGCAGTTTTGCGGCCAGTCTTGCGCCGAGAAATTTGCAGTTAACAGTAGAATGACCGCGGGTCAGGTGGAAGTCGCAGAAGGTGTTCTCGTCGTAACGTTAGTTCCTGGTCCACATGTTCCCGTAGTTTGCTCTTGCTCTGGTCCAGAGTTGATGGCGTAGTTATGCGCCCCTTGGAGATCATGTCCCTCGTGATGGATGTATTTGTTGTTACGAGGGTTTTTCTTTTTCGTCTTTTGCCCTGATGCGGTGTCTTTTGCCGACGTCGTCGTAGGTTTATGCTGCTCCGCCAAGATTTTAGTCTCCTCTTTGATGATGATGAAATCAGTAGCTTTGTGGAGTGCGTCCTGGATTATACGCGGTTTCTCGAGAGTTATCCATTTTCTGAACTTCGACTTGAACCAGAGCGACTTTCTTAGCGCGTCGATGGCTGCTCTGTCGCTTATTCCACTAACCCTAGCCATGATCAGTTTGAATTTACTGATGAAATCGTTGAGGGATTCGTTTTCCTTCTGGGATAGACTCCAGAGGTTGGCATCAGAAGTCTCTCGGTTTATGATCATCGAGTACTGCTTCAGAAACTCCGAGGCATGCTGGCGGAAACTTCTGATCGAATTCCGCTTAAGTTGAGCGAACCATTCGAGCGCTGCTTTTTTAGGGTTTCGACGAAGAGACAGCAGTAGCCTTTGTTCTTTTTGCTTTCCTTGAGCTTGGCTCGCCCCATAATGATTTGAAAGGCCTGCAGGTGCGCTTTGGAATCAGTCGTCCCATCGTAAGTCGGCACTTTGAGCTTTCTGGGATCAGGCATCTTGATCTCGGTGATACGAGCCGTAAAAAGCATTTTCCGAGATTCGTACAGCAATCGATCTATTTCAGGCGTGGTGCTAGTGGCATGGTGAATTCGAGACTTAACTGCTTTTACCGCTGCAGCCGTTTTAGTGATATAATCGCAGAGATCACGAATCTTAGTTGGGTCACCAGAATTTTTCCGACCGCGACGACGTTTGCTGCGAGTAACTTGAGATTTTTCCTCGCACGTTTTTGCGTGCTCCATGCAATAGAGCTCCTCCTTGTCCTCGGTGGGAGAGTGTTCGGGAGAAGATTAGGGCTGAGGACTGCAATTTTTCCTCCTTCTTGGATGAACGTCAGCGTTTGCCTCCGACAGATCGGATTGGTCGCTTGTTTCCAGATTAACCTTTCGACACCGTCGTCCTCGGCCTCCTGGTTGCGAGAAGAAGAGTTTTTCCAAGTCCTTTTGTGTCGCGTCAGGGTTATCTTTTTTGGAGATTTTCCCCGGCAGATTACCATGCTCGATTCTGGGACGATCCATAGGAGTCAAAAAATCGAGTCTTCTTCCGCGGATTCTTGTGGTTCCGTGGGGGCGGATAGCTTTGGTCTTTGCGGTTAAGGTTTCGACCTGTTTCGCGAGAGATCCGATTAGCTTATCCTGCTCGTCCGTCTTCTTTTGCTAAGCGGAGAGTACCTCCTACAGCGACGCATTATTAGCCGCAGCGTTAACTGTGGTCGCGTCTGGAGTTTGAGTTTCAACGTTTTCGTTTTAACGAGTTGGTTGTTCTTCTATCATCGTAATTGATCGAGCGTAATGCGGTCTGAGAGTTAGATAGATCCGTAGCCCCCCTTCCTTCTAGTGCCCAACTGTGGGAACCGAAATTCACACCGTCGATTTCTAAAAATTAGAGAATGTCAAGTTAACTTAACTTTCCCAGAGGTCCTGGATATCTGCTTAACCACACGCCAAGCAATCAGAAATCGAGAAAGACAGTAAAAACAATAAAAATTAAGATAGACAGCAAAGAGGTTTCTTATTCCGATTTTGTGTAAGAACGGTACAATGAGGTAAAAGCCTTGGACAAAAGAGCTGACGGCGAGTTTCGTAGTTCTAGCAACCTAAGACTAAAACTCTAGTTGAGACGCAGCTCGATAACAAAAACGGAAAGCTGCCAAAATGCTTTAAGTGCTTAGTTTTTCTGTGAGATGAGAGCTCTCAAAATCCTCTCCCTTGTTCTTTTCCTCGACCTTCTGCTTATATACTCCTTCTCTAGGCGGTTGTTCTTTCCTTTTCCGCGTCGATTCGCACTTATCGGAAATATTCCATTTATCTCGTTCTTTCCATTTTTCTTCGGAAAACTTCTATTTTATCTTCAAACTTGACATTTTCCCACTCCTGCGAATAATGAGTAAACCGTCATTATATCTTTGGGCTGGATCTTGTCTAAAGTCTTTAGTGGGCCTATATCGCGTTTTAGGACTTTTCGATCCATTTTGCGATTTAGCCGTTTTACGACTTTAGTTCCTAATACGATGCTGTTTTTATAAAACATCTCGAGTTAATCGTATAGTTTGGAAATGTTCAGTGTTTTGTTTAACTGTTGCCGTTTAATACGAATTACTCGAGGTTTTACAAGAAAACAAGCCTTTTACGGTTTTTATCATAAACTCCAATGGTAAGACGGATCTAGACGAAATGAGAGATGCTCCGATCACGGTTCAGAGTACAATCGAGTCGAGGGGCATAGATGGTTTGGTTCAGCTCGCCAACAGGCGAGCCGGTCAAGCACGGCCATCTCGCCTGTTGGCGAGCTGGATTGGTTGGTTCAGCTCGCCAACAAGCAAGCTGGTCAGGAACGGCCAGATCGCTTGTTGGAGATCTGGACTGGTTGGTTCAGCTCGGTAACAGGCGAGCTGGTCGGTTGTTCGGTTTCGATCGTTTCTCGTTTTCTCGTCCCGAGATCCTCTCGGAGAATATAAGGAGAAATAATCGTAGATGTTGATCTCGAATTTGGACGTTACGGTCGTGCTCTGCTAATTTGGCCAATTTGGACAATCGCAGATAGTTTTATTCGATTTTCCAATGATAAGTTTATGGAATTCCTTTGTTCGGAAAGTCTTTAGATTTCTTCTCGACGCTTTTTCGTATTTCTAAAACCTATTCTTAACTTTTCGGAAAGTTTTGGTCGTTGATTCCACCATGACCGATTTTTACCCCAACAACTAACATATATGATTATTGAGAGGACAATAAATGACTAACATGAATTAAGGGGAGTTTTGAAGAAGGATTTAGGGTTGCTCTTCGTTTGTTCTTCAAATGAGAGAGAGAGAGAATAGAGAGTTTAGAGACAGAGAGGGTTGAAATGAAGAAAGAGATTTTTTTTTTATATTTTTATGTTAAAATATTCTGATGAACTAAGTTCGTCCAACATCCGTTGGAATCAAAATATTTTCTTCTAAGGAATTTACCTTCTCATTTGCAGGATTACCATTGCTATAATACTTGTACTTCTTCTACTGATAAAACTCATATTACTACTTCTTATCTGATCACAACTATCTAATCTATTTATGATAATAGAAATACAAGAAATAAAATTAGTCATTTTAGCAGATTATTCATTTTAAAGGTACAATATAAATATTTTATTAAAAATGCATGACGAATATGTTACATATAGAGTTGAGAAATTTAAAATTAAAACTAATTAGTACCTCATATAACGCATAATAATTGAATACAATTTATCTAATGAAAACATTGAAATTAACCTTTTTGTAATCAGACTGGATTACATATCGATCATACATTGGTTCAACCGGTTATTTTTAGGTTTTAATAGTTTTGAGGGTTTTGTGAGGTATTTAATAATAAATATTCGTCAAAATTAAAACCATTAACATATCGGATCACCAAGTTTACCGGTTCGACCAAATACAAATTCTAGGTTCACCAGGTTTATCTCATGTGTGAATCAGATTAAAAGCTCTGATTTAAAAATGTTATAAATAGACCAAATATTTTAAAATTAACAAATCAAAAAATATCAAGCGCTTTTAAGCACGGATCAAAATCTAGTTTTTCTTATACTTCTATATCTAAGCCTTTCTATGCCTTTATTAATATCATCACCAAAGAACCAATACCACAAAGTTACAAAGAGGAATTGATGGATAAGGTATGGTTTGATTCAATGGGGTTTGGAGATTGATGCGTTTGAACGAACAGAGACTTGGACTATCACTAAGTTACCACCGGAGAAAGAAGCAATTGGTTGTCGATGGATACATACAATCAATATCATGCAGATGGTATAAAAGGGAGAAAGAAATCAAGATTTGTTGCGAAAGGTTATACTCAACAAGAAGGAATAGATTTTCTTGACATATTTTGTCATGTAGCGAAGATCGCTACTGTGAAAATCTTATTTTCTATTTCTCCTAAGTTAAAGTGGAAATTGACACCGCTTGATATTTCGAATGCCTTTCTTAATGGAGAATTGGATGAAGAGATCTATATGAAGTTACCACCAGGCTATTCTAACTTGAAGGGAGTTGAAGTTTCTCTAACAGCAGTGTGTCGTCTTCACAAATCATTTATGGTCTGAAGCAAGCCTCACGGTAATGGTTTGTGAAACTCTTTACGCCTTTACTTGATTTCGGTTTCGAGACGTGTACTATAGATCCCACGATGTTTGTGAAATTTTTGGATGGAAATTTCTTGGTGATGTTGGTGTATATGTTGATGACATACTCATTGTCAGTACTGATGATAATATGGTAAATGAGTTGAAACAGAGGTTAGCGTTTAAACTACGTGATTTGGGTGCTCCTAAGTATTTTCTTGGTCTGGACATAGCAAGATCTGCTGAAGGGATTTCCGTTTCTCAGAAGAAATATGTACTTAATCTTATGGAATCAACTGGTTTCTCAGGGTGTAAACCATCTTCCATACCGATGGAACCGAATCAGAAGTTGTCTCAAGACGATGGTACTTTACTTGATGATGCAAAACAATATAGCAGATTGTTGTGAAAATTGCTTATCTGATATTCACGAGACCAGATATTAGTTTTGCTGTTTCCAAGCTAGCTCAATATTCTGCGGCTCCTACTGATGTTCATCTTCACGCAGTCGCAAAATATTGCGTTTCTTAAAGGGAACTATTGGAATTGGATTGTTTTATGGTACAGAGATCAAAAATTTGCGTGGTTATTCTGTTCCTGATTGGAGTGGATGTCCAGACTCTAGAAGATAAGTTACCAGTTATGCAATGTTTGTATAAGATTCTCTTGTCTCATGGAAATTGAAGAAGCAAGACACAGTCCCATATGTAGTTCAGCAGAGGCTGAATACAGAGCAATGTGTATGGCTACGAAGGAGATGATTTGGGTGGTGAAAGTCTTGACTGATCTCTGCTTACCTTTTAGACTTCCTACTTATCTCTATTGTGACAATATGGCAGCTCTGCATATCGCAAGTAACCCGGTGTTCCACGTACGCACTAAGCACATAGAGAATGATAGCCATAAGGTTAGGGAGAAGATGAAAGATAACTTTCTCAAGACGATGTGCGTGCGTACTGGTGATCAGCTCACTGATGTTCTTACCAAGGCACTATATCCTACTCTTTTCCGAGATAACATAAGAAATATGGGTTTGCATAACATTTATGCACCTTTATCTTGAGGGAGGCTATTAATGTGTATAGTCGATTCATTCCGGTTTAGTGTAGATTACATTTTATTCTATTGAGTTTGGTTTACTATGGTTAAACGCAAGTGTATATAAACCTCTATGTAAGCTTTATTTTCGGTTAATGAGATTCAAATCCATTTTCCAGAAACAAATTATGTTTCTCTAATAGACTAAGCCGTAGACCCTGATCACTGGATACATGTTGCTATAACATATGAAGATGACCCACTGGAGGCTAAAGGTATTGGCAGGAGGATTCTTGACAAAGTTCACGAGATCTATGAAACTGACTTGGTATTCAACTACTTTGCTTACGATGTGGAGAAGATTCTATCCATTGTTTGTGTTCTTCTCAACAACAAACTTGATTACTCTGCCATTCTTGATAACACAACTCTAACAGATGCGAAAAATCAGTTTTATATTTATTTCCTTGAAAATATATTTATTGTCTCCTTCTGTTCAAACATTATGATAATTTGATTTATTTATTTATTTTTGAACTACCAATTTGATATCCTCTTTGTTTCAGAATAACACTAGAAATGCTTGCTTGAATTGAATGAATGACGCTACAGAAAATATCAAGGCTACCCAATGAATCGAAGAAGTTCATGGTTGAGTAAGTATTAGGGATCCTTGTGTGCCAAGGATCATATTGAATATTCCTACTGTTAATATAAGGATAACTTCCATTATGTTAAGGATATTTCCTATTCTCGTTTCGGGATATCTTCTCTTGAGTTTGTATATACGTTGTAAAGGTTAACTTGTTCAATAAGAAAGTAAATTCAGCATACAACCTCCTAAGTTTACATGGTCACGGTGTTAGTTCAACAAGACGTTCTCAATGTGATCACTGCGGAAGAGCATGATATGACAAGACCAACTGTTGGCAACTTGTCGGGTTTCCTGACTGGTGGAAAGAACGTGCATCTTCAAACAGAGGAAAGCCTAGAGTAAGTCGTGGTCGCGGGTCTTCTGGTTTTGATTGCTCGCGCAACACTAGAGCTCGGGTGAATAATGCACATGCGACTACTTCAAACTCTTCTTCTTTTTCTGGTTTTACTGAAGAACAGTGGGAAGCTCTCGCTCAGGTGATTAATGAAAGAGCACGCCCATCATCTGACAAGCTCTACGGTAAGACTAGACATGGTGATCTTATACTGGATACTGGAACGTCTCACCATATGACTGGAGACTTTTCTTTGTTAGTAAATACATCTGCAATACCACCTTGTTTAGTTGGGTTTGCAAACAGAAATAAAATGTTTGCTACTCATGTTGGGAATCTCCCGTTGAAGACCATGTCATGCTGGAGAAAGTCTTATTTGTGCCTTTTGAATTGCTCTTTGATCTTGGTTTCAAAATTTTTGATACAGACAAACTGCTTTGCTCTCCTTACTGGTATAGTGTGTGTTTTGCAAGACTGTTTTACGAGGACCCTGATTGGAGCCGAGAGAGAGCGAGATGGGGTATACCATTTTCAAGAGGTCATGGATGCAAGCGTTCATCGTATGACTAGTTCAGTTGTCAGTTCAGCCAATCAGTTTATGTGGCACCAACGGCTAAGACATCCGTAGTTTTCTATTATGTCGTCTTTACCTATGTTTTCTAGAAATAAAACTGCTGACCCTGGTCCATGTGACACTTGTTTTAGGGAAAATCAGACTCGAGAAAGTCTGCTTATATGTAAACTTAGGAGAAAGTCTGCTTGTATGTTTTCTCACTGTACCCTGGCTGACCCTGCTAGATCCCCCTGCATGTGATTGCAAGTGCTCTTCGATGAAGGGAAACGAACAATCTTCAAGATGATATAAGAGTATTAAATGTTATTTTGCGCCAGAGTGAAGCTTCGTAGCAAGTTGATTTCTTGAATGTCTTTCAACAACATTCGTTCTCTGCTTGGTCTTTGTGCATGTTCTAATTTGTGTCTGCAAAGGTTTGCCTCTCTTTGGTCGCCAGCTTTTTTTTTCTACAACAGCGCTCAGAACGTTTTACATTTTCATTGGCTTGAGAGATTTCAGCTCAAGCTTCAGTTATCGGTAATTCATTTTTGAATATATGTGTATACTCTCTATAACATTTTGGCTACTCACTTTGTTTTTTTTCTTTTCTTAGTCACTTCATTTATGATTGTTGTACACAACCTTTCCATTTGGTTGATTTCCTTCTTGCAAAGCAAAAGTAGTTATCTATTTCTCTCATCAAGCTAGACATGCTCAAGAATCTGAGTGTTAAGGTTGCTCCCATTTAATCGAGGATACAAGATAAGTGGAGTAAGTGAAGTACGGTGCAAAAATGAAAAGTATGCGTGGAAGTTTTTTTTATAACAAGTGTAATCGCTTCGAATGTTTCTACATATCTACCTTTGATTGATGCAAGTTTTTGATGATGTTTTGAGTTGAGTGTGCGTATCGTTAATGTTAATATATATCGTTTTATATATGCTTAGCGATAGAACAAGAAAAAAAAAAATCAATCCTTGAAATTAACATGGATAACAAATCCATTCACCTGCATCCTAAGCATATCAACGTAATGCACGACGCAAAAGTCAACACATCAACTAAAGTAAAAAAAGTCGTGGCCAAATTTACTTACCATCAAACTATGACAGAAATACAAAACATACAAATATAAATGCTACACAAACTCTTTCGTTTTTGCAGTAAGGAGCTGGAATAAAAAACAAATAACAGATGTTATAACTTTGAAGATTTTAATATTCAATATAATGTACAACGAAATAATTTACATAGAGACAATTGAAATTGATATATTTAGTAATTTACAATTTGTTCCTCAAGAAAATATAAATAAGTAGTATTCTTATCTCTATGTATAGGGATGAAAATAGCATTTTTGTATTTTTTTCTAAAATAAAAAGAATTCTATTATAAAGATAGACATCAGAACAAGCTCAGTTTTATAATAAAGTTTTGTATTTTGTAAGAAAATATAGAGATGAATATAGTAATGGATTGGAACTGATTTAATAGCAAAATAGTTTACTTTCTATAAAGAATTAACCCATTTAAATATAAATGCCAAAATAATAAGTCAAAATTTTGGACTATCTTATATATTAAACAGAAGTTATGATCTTGATTCATGTGTGATTTTTTTTAAAATAAACCATCACTAAAAACTTTTACTATATGTATTTCATTAAATCTAATAATAAAATATTTGTAACTACATTACTCATAATATCTTTTGATATCCTTTTATTTTAAGTATAAATATATATTCATTACAAGAAAACTCCACAATTACTAGGAAATTTTACTAGGAAAATATTTCCTCGTAAATGTACTAGGAAATTACTTCGGTTTTACGAGAAAACCTAGAAGCAAATGAAGTTCCTCATAAACAAACGATAAAACTGTTTCCTCGTAAGGCCGTAGCAAAATTATGAGGAAACTACGTGGCAAAAGAACATTTCCTCGTAATTTCGTAGTACAATTTTTCCTCGTAAAGTCCACGTAATACATTACTACGAAATTAGGAAAAAATATTTTTTTACTTCTAATTAGCGAGGAACTGACTAGAAAATATCTATTTTAAATCTAAAACGTGTTTTGTACCTACCTTTCCTCGCAATTTCCTAGTAAATGTTCAGATTCAAAAATTTCTATAAATACCACCATTTGTGATTCATTTCAAACACACCAAAAAAAAATCAGCTTTAAGCTTGATCAAAGAAAAAAAAATGTCCGGTCTTGGAAATATTTTCTAGTTGCGGAAGTGGATGTATTCACACGGAGATAATAACGGGAGAGTAACGAAAGAATTTCTCGAAGGGTTGTAGATGTTTATGCATAAAGAAGATTCTACACTACTCAGGCATGAAAGTGGTAAGATATTCTGTCCTTGTCGGAAATGCTACAATACAAAATTAGACACTCGTGAAAATGTTTGGAAGCATTTAATAAATAGAGGTTTCATGCCATATTATTATATTTGGTGTCAACATGGAGAAGATGCTAGTTATATGAATGAAGCTAGCAGTAGTAATAGCAATTTTCAGGTTGAACCGGTTCATCATTTGCATAATGAAAATAGCTATCACTAGGAGGAACAAATGGTAGATTGTGATAGGGTTCATGATATGGTAGGTGATGCATTTGTAACTCATGATGGTGATGAAGTTGAAGAACCTAACTTAGATGCAAATTTTTTTATGAAATGTTAGAAGCTGCAAATGAGCCAATTTACAGTGGTTGTAGAGAAGGTCTGTCTAAATTTTCCTTGGCTGCTAGAATGATGAGTATTAAAACCGATGACAATCTACCTGAAAATTGTATGGATGCATGGGCAGACTTGTTTAAAGAGTATTTTCGAGAAGACAATGTGTCTGCTGAATCTTATTATGAGATTTAGAAATTGTATATAGTCTTGGGTTGCCCTCGGAGATGATAGACGTTTGCATCGACATCTGCATGATTTACTGGGGAGATTATGAGAAGTTAGAAGAATGTCGATTTTGTAAGAAGCCACGATTCAAACCGCAAGATCGATGGCGTAATAGGGTACCGTACCAAAGGATGTGGTACCTACCAATCACAGACAGATTGAAAAGATTGTACCAATCTGAGGAGACTGCTGGAGGGATGAAATGACACGCCGAGCATACTCAGACAGATGGAGAGATGACTCATCAATCAGATGCAAGAGCTTGGAAACATTTTAACAAAGTAAATCCACATTTCGCTAGCAATAGCCGGAATGTGTATCTTGGATTATGCACCGATGGATTTAGTCTATTTGGAATGTCAGGGAGACAATATTCATTGTGGCCAGTCTTTCTTACACCGTACAACCTGCCACCAGAGATGTGCATGCGACAAGAGTTTCTATTCTTGACCATATTAATACCTGGTCCAAAGCATCTAAAAAGATCTCTCGACGTTTTTCTACAACCACTGATAAAAAAATTGAAAGATTTGTGGTCAATAGGGGTGAGGACATATGATTAGTCAACGAAAATAAATTTTACGATGCGAGCAATGCTTTTGTGGACCATAAGTTACTTTCCTGCATATGGGATGTTGTTTGGATGGACTAAACAAAGGAGATTAGCTTGTCCATATTGTAATGGAATGACAGATGCGTTTCAGTTGAAGCATGGTAGGAAGACTAGTTGGTTCGATTGTCACCGTCGATTTCTTCCCATTTACCACCCATACCGAAGAAGCAAGATATTGTTCAGGCACGAAAGGGTTGTTAGAGACACTCCTCCTCCATATTTAACTGGAGAATAAATCGAAGCGCAAATCGATTACTACGGTGCTCTAGAAACAGCTCCTCGTGGTGGGAATTGGCATGTTCCCAGTAATATTTCTGATTCTTATGGTGTTCAGCACAATTGGCACAAGAAGAGTATATTTTGGGAATTGCCATATTGGAAAGATCTTCTTTTGCGCCACAACCTCGATGTGATGTATAAAGAGAATAATTTTTTTGAGAACATCGTGAACATTATATTAAATGTCCCAGGTAAGACGAAAGACAACATAAAATCGAGGTTGGACTTACCCGATATCTGCTTAAGAAGTGAGCTACATATAAAAAGCAATGGGCAAGTTATCCGATATTCAGACTGTCATCAGAAAAAAAGTCTGCATTGTTCAACTGGGTGGCTTCAGAAGTGAAGTTCCCTGATGGGTATGTTTCAAATCTCTCAAGATGTGTTGAGAAAGGGCAAAAGTTCTCGGGGATGAAGAGCCATGATTGTCATGTCTTTATGCAGCGACTACTTCCATTTGCATTTGCCTAGCTACTACCTGCAAAAGTACATGAAGCACTTTCAGGTAATTAATATAATACGACGCAAACATTAATTTATTTCTTTATATATATATATATATATATATATATATATATATGAATATACTAATGTGATTAATTTTTATTTTTGTACTATATAAGGAATTGGAGCATTTTTTAGGGATCTGAGCACCCACACTCTTAAAGAGGAAGTTGTCCAACAACTTCATGAAAACATCCCCATCTTAATGTGCAATTTGGAGAAACTATTTCCGCCTACTTTTTTCACGTCATGGAACACCTAGTTGTCCACCTCCCGTATGAGGCATTACTTCGTGGACCTGTGCATTATGGATGGATGTATCAGTATGAAAGGGCAATGAAAACTTTGAAAGGAAAAGCCAAAAACCTAGCAAAAGTTGAAGGTTCTATTGTTGCGGTTTCAAAATAACCAATCAATGGATGCTCGCAATTGAGAAGAATATAAAGGTGTGCACTATGGACGTCTTCATCACTCGACCACCAAACCTCTTTCAATTTCCCACCCAATCACCCAATTTGACAAAAGATGTTTGGAACATCTTCTTCCATATATCTCGGCACGACACCACCATCATCATATTTTCTTGGAGCTCGTTTCCTTGTACGTACTTTCGGTGCAAAGTAGTATGTTATGAGATGTGATGTTTCTTCCGTCAAACATACACACTTATCAATTTGTGACTCAAGTCGAAGAAGCAATCCCTGGTATATCGACAACTGAGTTAGACAAAAGGAAAGATCAACACTTTATCAAGTGGTTGAGGAAATGGGTATTATAACTTAAATTTTATGCATACATTACCACATAGTAAGTCTAACTTCTAGTTCTATTACTTTTTGCAAGTTGATTATGACGATCCTGAATATCCCGCATGGTTTTGCGAATTACTTCAAGGTCCAGTTGCAAAGGTCACTACATCATCGATGTATTTCACCCTAGGCTATACTTTTCATACCTATGACTATGGTAGACACCGAGTGACAAGTAATTATGGAATATGTGTGAAAGGCGAAAAATATTTCTACGGGATCTTGCAGGAGATTTATGAAGTTCAATTCCCAGGTATGAGTCTGAAATGCGTTATCTTCAAATGTGAGTGGTACGACCCCCTCGTCAACAGAGGTGTTCGGATTAACAAGAATGGTGTAGTTGATGTCAATGGTGGACGAAGGTACAACAAATTCTTTTTTGACATACATGTTCTGAGTACTAATTTCTACGTTGTCTTTATTTTTGCAGGTACAACAAATTCGAGCCTTTCATATTAGCTTCCTAAGCAGATCAATTTTGCTTCATTCCATACCCTCGGATTACTACCTCGGGAATAAAATTGTTAGCTGTTATCAAAGTTACACCTCGAGAACGAATAATCGCTGGAGAATAACCACCATTACAAGAAGAAAACACCAATGAAATCGAGGAACCTGAAGCAGAAATTGATGACATCCTACTCATTGATCCGCATAATCGTGAATACGAAGATGTTCCTGATCACTCAACGGACGAAGGTGTTGAGGACGAATTTTACTAAAATGATGATGTTTCTACAGATTCCGAGAATGTATCCGAATGAATTATGTATGTTTTATAAGTTTGTTTAATCATAAAAATGAATTTGAATTATGTGTTTTAAGTTTGTTTAATCAGAAAATGAATTTGAATTTGGGGTTTAGGTGTAGAAGAGGTTTAGAGTGTGGTTGTAGAAGAGGTTATAAGTTAAAGAAGTTGTGGTTTGGTGTTTGGGGTTTCGAGTTTAGGGATTTACAAACCCTGTCCTCGTAAAACCCTAGTAACAGAAAACGCGGGACTCACGATTTCCTCGTAAAGTCCACGTAGGCTGTTTTCTCGTAAAGTCTACGTAACATGACTTTACGAGGAAACCTAAACGCGGGACTCGCTGTTTCCTCGTAAAGTCCTCGAAAAGGAAAACGCAGGACTCGCTATTTCCTCTTAAAATTACGAGGACCTTGCGAGGAAACCAAATTCCCTATATAAACTCGAGCCATCCGAGTTCTCTCATTTGTAGCCATCTTCTCTCAAAATCCTCTCAAGGTACTCTCTAGTTCCTAGTTAAGTGATTAGATTAGGGAATTCAGATTAGGTGGTTAGTTTAGGGAATTTAGATTAGGTGATTAAGTGTTTTTTTAAATGATACTAGTATATTTATGTTTTATTTTTATTTTTAAAATTTAGATGCCTAAACAGAGCAAGCTTAAGGGTAAGAAGACGAGGACGCCTCCTGACGGGAGTCATTACAGAGATATGTTTAGTCGTGAGCCTGGTCCTCATATAGGCGCATCATCTTCTTCAGCTCCCGGTTCTTTGATTCCGGAAGACGTTGTTCCCGACTCTCCCGGTTCTTTGATTCCGGAAGACGTTGTTCCCGACTCTCAGTTTCCTCCTCCTCCTCCTCCTCCTCCTCCTCCTCCTCCTCCTCCTCCGTTCATCCCGATTTGCAGGTGCCGCCAAACGCTCCATTTTCGGTGTACACGGTCGAGGATATTATGGTAGCGCCAGGCATAGAAGGGTTACCTGAGTTAGATTCTCTTCGGGACGGCCGTACCATATTTTGATATGTTTCGTTTTTTTAAAAAGTTTTAATATATTTATTAATTAACCAAAAATTAATAAATTTAATTAATATTTTTATTTTGTTTTCCAGGTTCAATGTTGACGGATGTGTCGCTCAGAGCGTCACCGATTGTATCAAGAGATACTTTCCCGATCCAGCTCCAAACTGGAAAAAGACGCCCATCCACACCAAAAAGACGTAGTTCAAATCGTTCGCCTTAAGTCATTAATTAATAAACTTAATTTATTTTTTATTATTTAAAGCTTTTAATATTATTGAACTAATTAATCTAATATTTTCTGGTTACAGCAAAAATAACGTTGGTATATAAGGATTCACCAGCGGGTGAAGACGAAGTTTGAGGCGAAGTGCAAAGCGCGATTGCTCGAAATGGTCTAGAAATGGAAGGGCGATTTTCAGGTGTGGATTTATAAATTTTATATAGTTATATCATTGGCTTTAAATCATTTTAAATTTTTTTTTTTTCAGGTGGATGGTTACAAGGAGGGGAAACCCGATTGCCTCACATATGCGGTGTGGGATGGCCTCATCAGATATTGGGGGTTGTCGGACTCGATAAGAACCTCCAACACAAACTCCGAGAACCGCATGACAAAAGACGAGCATGGCAACACGAAGATGTTTCACACCGGGGGTCGAAAACCTCACGCGGAAATCCGTCTAGACATGGTAAATTAATATTTTAATAACTAATTATATTTTTTTAATCTATTTATATATTCCTAATTAATAATTAATTTTAGGCTAAAGAGACAGGAGTTCTTCCATCTCTGAAAGACCTTTACGAGAGGACCTACCGGAACAAGGCTGGACATTTGGTAGATCCTAGATCCGAGCGAATCTACAACGAGGTTGTTGCTCGGGTTGACCACCGCCAGACGCAGCTGACACAGCAATCCGGGACACTCATCATATTATCCACTCCTGAAGTGGATAAGATTTACGAGGAGGTAAATAATTTGTTTTCTTATTAATTTTTATTATTTATTTATTTTAATTTTTAACGTTATTAATCTTTTTATTTAAAGGTTTCCCCTAGGAAAAAGGGACGTATCGTCGGGATTAGTTCTGTTAACGATGTCCCCACAGCGACATCGTCTTATGCTCAGGAACAACACGATGTCACTACTCAGCTGCGCTCGGAGTTGCAGACGACGCAATCTCATATGAGCTATCTCTCCGATATCCTGGACGTTTTGACGGTTGGAAACCCGCAATTGGCGGAGATGTTACGTGTCAGACGGGAAAATGGAGGGCTTCCACCATCACAGTCACAACCGACGACGACCAACATGGACGAGGAGGAGTTGGCTAGCCAGGATGACGACTTCATTCGTCAATTTAACGAGCACCATTCGTAGATTAGTTTTTTTTTTCTTTTTTATTGTATTATGAATTTAAAACTTAAATATTTAGTTATCTATAATATATTTTGTTATTTCTTTTTTATCTATAATTTGGATTTTTAATTTTTTAAAAATATATTATTTATATTTATTTTAATTATTATTTTTTAATACGGAAAAAAACATATCGAAGTAATTTCCTCGTAATATATTACGACGCGTTTACGAGGATTATGTTTCGAGGCTTTTACGAGGAGAGTTTACGTGTCTTTTACGAGGAAACCTTACGAGGACGTTTCGAGAAAATATGTCTCCACGCTTTTACGAGGAAATGTTTTCTCGTAAATTTACGAGGAAATTACGAGGAAATTACGAGGAAAAAGGTTTTACGATGAACGTGTTACAACAAAGCGTGTTTCCTCATAATTTCATAGTAAAGGCCTAATTTCCTAGTAAAGCTAATTTCCTAGTAAATGAGCCTTTACTAGGAAATTACGAGTAAAAGCCGTCCTAGCAAAACTTGTGTTTTCTTGCAGTGATTCAAATTACAAAATATATGTTTAAAAATATTTAACAAGATCTTAATTTAAAAAATAATAATTATATAAATATTTCACTAATTTTGATTTAATAAAGAATATAATTATACATTAATATATATATATAGTTATATTTTATAAAAGAAAAAAATAAAAATTATATCCTTTTTATCTATATCATATTAAAATAAAATTATTAAAAAATAAAATTATATTAAATGGATAAATTAATCTATTTTTTCATAAATAGAAAATATTAATGTTACAAATATAATACGCTGGTAGAAGAGTTTAACATTAGTAACTATATTGTATAAAACTAACTTATAAACTTTTATATATACAAATACTATATTATCTAAATAAACATAAAATTTGTTAATCTAGTATAAGTTAAATATAAAATAATTTTCAAACATAATTTTTCATGCATATATTAGATTATTTAATAATCAAATGTAAATTCAAGATGATAAGTATATAATAAGAAACGATTAAAATAATTGTTATTAACATGTTAACTATAAAATTATCGTGTTTGTATAGTCTTATAAACATTTAGATATATGACTAACATCACTAATAATATAAAATAAATATTTATGTACATGAAAATTAAAATAAAATATGTACGGTTACGCGGATAAAAAATTTAGTTACTACTATTATACTAAAAATTTAAATAAAATGAAATTTTACAAATTGAAAACACATAATCTACGTGTAGCGCGAAAAAAAAAAGATGTAGTGTTCTGTAATGTTGGACTGTCAACGTATGTATATCAAACGAGAAACTCGATCAGACATTACCGTTAAGAAATCAAATGAAGAGATGTTTTTATGGGAGAAAGAAAAATTGAGTTCAATGAAAACTGTATGTAGCTTTCAAGCTCATGGTCCCAACTTGTTGAACACACAAAGACAAAAGTCTGCTCACCACAAGCACATCCACAACAAAACAGATTTTTCAACTTTAACATATAAGAAACAATTGAAATATACCAACATATTTGTATTTAAATTATTAAATAGAACAGTGACAAAAATCTTGTGGGACTAGATACAAAGAAAGTATTATTAAAGTTTACTCACGCGGTTGCACTTGCTGTCTCATCTTCATAAACGTTCGTAATTCTATAGTTTAATCATGTGAATATAGTTTTTTAGACAAAAATAACTAGTACATTGTTTCTTTAGGCTAATTTCATTGTTTAATTGTTCTATTAAATTAAATATTCTTTAAATGGCAATAATACTCTTAAATTTAGTTTATCAATTCAAAATTTAATTAGAAAAAAATTATATATTTTAGATTTAATAAAAAACTAATTCAAAACTAATAAAAAATATTTTCAAATATTTTCTTCCAAAATTTTAGAAATTAAAATATTTTTCAAATATATATATATTCCAAATATTTTTTTAAAACACATTTCCTAATATTTTAAAACTAAATCGAAATTAAAAATATTTTCAAATTTCAAAATAAAGAAAAAGTAATTCGAAATAAAACGAATTTCCCAAAAATATTTGCAAATATTTTACAAAACTAATTCAAAATTATAAAAATATTTCAATATTATAAAAAACTAAGTCAAAATAAAACAAAATTTGCACAAAAATTCCAAATATTTTAAAAACTAATTGAAAATTAAAAAAAAATCAAAATATTTTAAAAAACTAATTCGGAATTTTTTAAAAAACAAATATTCTAAATTAAGAAAATATTCAAAATATTTTATTCTTAAATTTTTGAAATTCCAAATATTTCTTTTTTAAATGTTACACATTTCCAAATACTTTTTTAAAAAAATATGTAGAAATATTTTATTAGTTTGAAATTCTAATTAGAAAACAATAATTCTATATTTTTTGAAAAAATCAAATTTTTATATATGCTAAATGAATATTTCCAAATATTTTATTCCCAAATTTTCTCAATTGATTGTCCTTATCCGTAGAATATGTATTCTATTATATGTAGAATATGTATTCTACTATATGTAGAATGCAGTAAGAATATTTGAAATCAATTTCTACTGGTTTTAGATTTATAGTAATATGTAGATATCGATTTCTACATATTTTAGATTTATAGTAATTTTTAGATTATGATTTCTACTGATTTTAGAGGGATGAGTTAAGTGCAAAATGCATATTCCAAATAGTTTTAGATTACTATTATTTACGTAAAATATGTATTATGACATAGTAAATTTTATGAAAAAAGTGGATTTTATATTCTACTTCATAGAATGTAGAAAAAAAATATTTGTTCTAATATTAGTAGAACAAAATATGAAATTATGATTTAAATATTTTCTGAACTGAAAAATAAAACCACTAAGTTAATATAGATGTTTCATCATTAGTTATTATTTTTTGAATTCTTTTGTTTATAAAATTAATTTTTTGATTAATTTTTTGAAACTACTTAAAGACATTAGAATAAAAAATTATATAAAATATAAATTAGTCTAAAGGGACAATGTCTTAATTTTTTTAGCTTAATTTTTTTTCCCTTTAATCATTTACTTCATGCCATTGAAACGTCAACGTGAACATACTCATTAAAAACAAACGCAGACTTAATCAATTGAAGTTTGAACACTAATGGTATGTAATTTAGCTATTCGTCCATTTGACCAAAAAAATAATACTCCTTCCATTTCAGAATATTTGTCATTTTAGGTTTAATTTTTTGTCACAAATTAAGTATCGTTTTAGAGTTTTAAGACAAAATTTATTAGTTATATAATATTCTATTTTTAATTGATTGAAAAATGGTTAGATGTATAGGTAATTGTGTTTTTATCTTAAAAATATGCAAAATTAAATGTTTCCTTAGATGTTTGTTTCGGGATGAATACATAATGACGTACGCAGTCGAATTTAAAACTAACTCATGATTAACTGCATTATTATTTTTTGCCATTTTTTTTGATAATTATGGTGTGATCCTAAAAATTTCCTTTACCCAAAGACTAGTCACCATAAGATCTATAGAAATCTGAGTTTTTTTGCCACTTAAGATGTCCTTGGATGCCTAAAGGTAATTGAATCCAAGGCGGAAACTTCAAATAAAACCCCTTTATCACTAGGTCAAGACCACTTGTTTTTTTTTTTTGCCATTTTCCATAACAAATTTCGGATGTTGGGTTTTAAACTTATATTTCTCGAGAAACTGAAAAAAGCATATGGCCACCTTCAGAACTTGCATTGCAATTTGAGAACTATATTAACCGGATCATGATCGTATAAGTACATCTTCATATAAATGATATGCTTTTTGGTTTTATGATATGATCTGCTATTTACAGCGACAGAGATGATGATTGATTGCATCATAATAAATGACAGTAGAGGCCAGTCCTTTTACGAAAGTTGCACTTCATTTTTTATAATAATTAATTAGAAGCACACATGATATCACCTCCATTGTGGTCGTTATCAGTTCACATGTGGGTGTGGCCCTTTACATCCACTGATTGTCAATTCTCTGATAACTAATTCAAAATATTTGTGCATGTATAGATTTTTTTTCTCCAATCTCTATATAGATTCAATACTCAATTCCTTATTAAGCTGTGTTAGTTCAATATATATTTTTATCTTACAATACATTCTGTCTTATTGACCGCTGCGACTGCGAATATAACCTAATTAGATTTTAATGCACCTAATGAAACCTATCTACATATACGAAAACATTGAAATTCAAAATCGTAAAAATGTTTTCTTTGGTTTCCATATATCTACCGCATACGGGGTTTTTGGGAGGAGATGTCGAACTCCTCGCCAACGAGTTGACTATGAGGTCTTACATAGTTCCAAAAATGCTAACACCAATAATTACTCGTTTCCGCATTCTAAATCATATCCATCCAAAATATATACAGTGTGAACCAAATCAGTTACGTAGAAGATTAACTCATTTAAAATCCAATATATATGGCCATCAACAAAACCACTGTTGAACTAGCAAATATTTTGAGAAAGAACTTACTATAGATATTCGGTACGTAAAGGCACGCGTGTGTACAGTAAGGGTTGATCTGATGAAAATATGCGGACTTTAAATTATTAATCTTACGCTTCAAATATGTCTAGATATGTATGAGTTAGATTCACACATGTGACATGGCAACGAGCCAGAGCAATTATTGTACCTATGCGGACCCCTTTAAGGTTCCACTTATATCTAAACGAGACAAGTCTGTCCTTTTTGTAAGAGCATCTTCCACAACAACATCATCATCAGCAAACTTCAGAAAAGGGGTACTACAGTAAATGATTATCTAGACTTTCCATTTCTTGCATCTATCTATGAAGCCCCCCATGCATGGATATATTGTGGCATTAGAAATGAAATCCGGCCACGGATAAGAAAATAAACTACTTGACCAACATATTATAAATATAAAAATATGATCTTTTACACTTTACAAAAATCACTAGTTGACTATTAAAACCACTCGACCGCTATGAGTTGCATGTGAAATTTACAGATTGACAAAGTATAATGTATGATCTCAAATATGAGGTCAAGTGTTACATACTTAAATATACACATATAGTAAATTTTTACTGTCAATAACCACTCAAATTATTATTATTTTTTTATCCCACTCAAATTATTTGCATACTTTAACTTGCATGTTTTTGACAAAAAAACTTGCATGTTTTTAATTTAGCTAAACTGAAAACTGTAAATATTTTGAAAATATATTATAGGGAAAGTTATGCAATAGATCGATCAATAATGTTGTGACAGACCAAAAACGGTAAAGAGACAAATGCGACATTTAGATATTGAACCTTAAAGTTGTGGTTCTGATCTAATCTGGCCACAGCTATAGCTCTCTCCACTTTCAAAATAGACAACCCAATTTTCTTGGTTGCGTTGCCACCAAAACAGGCAACCCAGTTAGTTTTACTGACTCAATGAGAAAGCTACATAAACATAATCATTTTCTGCAGCGATAAATTTTTTTAATTTAAATTAAATTAAAACAATTTTGTTAATATTTTAATTTTTTTTATGTGTATCAATAATTAATATAATTTTTTTAGTTAAACAAAAAATTAAAATAAAATAGTATGTAAATTTAAAATTATAATCTTATATCATTTTTATTTATTTTCTTTGCGATAAAATATACTAAATTAACTTGGATAAATTTAAAAAAAATAAAATTGTATAGTTATCAAAAATAAATATAAACAGAATTTTTAAAATTTGTAGATATCAAAATAGTTGAGAAACAAATATCAAAATAAAACAAGTGATATTAATTAGAAATTTATAATTTGAACTGAGATTGTATAAATTTTGAAAATGTTGTTTAGTAATAAAAATATAGGATTACAAAAATAGACTAAATAATATTTTTAAATTTGTAAATATTTTATATTTAATTAATGTTATATTTGAATATATTTATTTTAATGACTATTTATGAATTATTACTATATTTTACTATAAATAAGAATAAATATTAAATGTAATCATGTCCATGTCATATTTTACTAAGTCATGTCATTTTTTTACAATGCCATGTCATCTTTTTCATTAAAAGTGATTGTAGTGATGATACATGACAAATCATCTCTCCAATCTTATTATATAAAGCTTGGTTTTCAAAGTTACTAATTAACATGCTCACGACACATGACGATTATATATTTAAGATTATGACATGTGTTAAATATATTTCAAAAACTTAAACCAAAAGAATTTAATAGTTAGTTTTACTTTTTAAAAATCTTAAACATAAAAGTTAGTTTCTCTTTTTTAAACAATCTTAAACAAACTGAAAAATTATATTCCCATATAAATAATATTTAATAATAGTATCTTTTTTAAAGTTACTAATTAAGATGATTATGAAACATGGAAATTATATTTTAAAATATGACATGTGTTAAACAACATGTTTTATTCTTTATAAAAAAAAGAAAAGAATATAAAAACAATCTAAAAAGTTTTAATTCTTATAAAAAACATATTTTAATATTCCCATATAAATAAAATTTTAACAGTGATATTTCTTTTTTAAAACATGGGTTTCAGATAATTGCAAGCTTGATTTTTCAAAATTTATAATTAACATGGCTGGGATACATATGACAATTATATATTTATGATATGTGTTAAATAATAGTTTTCTTTTTTTAAAAAACGTAAACCAAAAGAATCTTATTATATAAAGCTTGGTTATTCAAAGTTACTAATTAACAAGATTGTGACACATGACAATTATATAAACAAGGTTGTGATATGTGTTAAACTATTTTATAATTAATATATATATACACAAATTTTGTTAAAAGAAAGAATAATAAATTTTATGCAATATTAATTTTCCATTTTAAACATCCTGAATAAATGATATTTACAAAAACTATATTTAATAGTAATTTTCCATTTAATATTATGGAATGTATTAAAGTTCTCATGATTAAAAATATATATACTAAAATAATATTAAATAATTTCAAAGATATTAATTTTTAAAATTGTTTAAAATTAAAGAAAAAAGAATCTAAAAGTTTTTAATTGTAGTTTTCCTTTTTACAAATCCTAAACACAAAGAATTAAAATAATATAAAAACTAATTTTGAAAAAGATAATTTTAACTATTGCTTAAAAGAAAAAAAATATAGTGTGTTTAATTGTAATTTTTTTAAAAAAAAATCCAAAACAACAAACTATTCGTAAAATAGATTATTATCAATTTTCCTTTACTAAAATCCTATAAAAAATATTATTTGATAGTAATTTTCCTATTAGAATTTTATATATGTAAAAATATATCATATTAACAAAATATATACGAATAAAATGAAAATGATTTTACAGATAAACATAATGTTTTAAATTTTCTATAGCAATGTTTCTAAACCATTTGCTTTTAAAAAATTTCGAACAAATAAAGATTTGAAAAATAATTTATTTGATACCACTTTTACCTTTCTCAAATTCCGAATAAAAGGTATTTAAAAAATATTATTTATGCTAAATATTTTATAGTAATTTTCCTTTTTCTATAATTTTGAACATAAGAAAATTATAAAAGAAAGTTTAATAGTAGTTTTTTTTCAAATCCTAAACAAAAAAAAAACTGTAGAATAATTTTTTCAAATATTACTTATGCTCTTTTCTTCTTGAGTGATGATTATTTTTTAATATAAATATACTAAGATAATAAAAACAGAATTTGAAGCTATTAATTTTAAAAATTGTTTAAAAGTAGAAAGAAAAAGTTAAAAGTGTTTAATTTTAATTTTAATTTCACGAATCCTAAAAATAATATTTAACATAATAAAACACGAATTTAAAAAGAGTAATTTTAAATATTGTGTAAAAGTAAAAAATAAAAATAAAGGGTGTTTAATTGTAGTTTTCTTTTTTGCAAATCCTAAAGAAAAAATAATATTCATTAAGTATATTATTTATTACCAATTGGATTTTCTAAAATTCTATAGAAAATATTATTGTAAAATATTATTTGATAGTAATTTTTCTTTTAATTTTTTATATATGTTAAAATAAATCATGATTAACAATATATATATACTAAGGTGATAAAAGCGATCTTACAAATAAAAGTAATTTGAAAAATTAATTAATAGCAATTTTTCTAAACCATTTTCTTTAGCAAAATTTAAACAAAAAAAATTCAAAATAATTTATTTGATACTAATTTTCCTTTTCTAAAATAATGAAGAAATGGTAAGTGAAAAAAATATTTGATACTAATTATCCTTTTCTTAAATCCTTGAACATAAAAAAAAATTATAAAAGAGTGTCTAATAGTAGTCTTCCATTTTTTCATATCCTAAAGAAATTATATTTGTAGTATATTTATTTGAAATATTTGTAGAATATTTATTTGAAATGTTTTTAAGTTCTTTTATACTTAACTGGTGATGATTTTTATAGTTGTTATATGTGTGATGATGTTGTACATTAGTTATTGCCATAGTTATACTTAGGTGTTTGTATGTTGTATAGATGTTTTGATA
>CAKOAT010436265.1:194831-234897 GCA_932364175.1 Eruca vesicaria subsp. sativa | reverse complement strand
ATCGACCCATGTAACTAATAAGGAGCCCTTTTGACATATCGGGTGCAATGTACACTCTCTATAACGCAAATAAATTACATATATCGATATATCCTCTCTAGTGGCTTTCTTGTCCGGAACTCATACGAAAACAAAGAAACTTAACATCGTGGTCGACAATAATAAAAGGAATAATCTGTCTACCTAAACCATTAATTTACTAGGATGAGACCCGTGCTTTGCACGGGGTGAGATATTTATATCAATTTTTTTTTACATATTTGTTGCTTGATTTGAGTATTATAATGTACATATGTGTGCATCGAATAAATTCAGAGGATTTAAACATGTGTAATAGGTTGTCTTAAAAACGACAGAAGTCTAATACATTGTGTATAAGTTAAGGTGTAAAAGAATAATAATGATATTGTAAGAATCAAAATCTCAGCATGTAAGTAACGATGGAACAAAGAGTATAATTGGAAATTAAAACTCAATAGATATTAAAATTAAAAAATAACATAAGGAGAATCATGAATTAATAAAGCAACATAATATAATAAAAATAAGATTAAGATCCAGCGNAATGTTGAAAATGATGGAGGCGTCACTGAGGTTAATTTGGTATCGGTTCCTTGACACCCTCGTTATCCCAGTTGCATAGGTAATGTCAAAGTTTTGTAACTCATACCACTCACCTTCCTCCATAGGGCTTTGAAAAGGTTCATCCAAATCTTTTGAAAAGGTGGCTTGAATTGTAGAACCCTGTTTAAAGAAATATAATCTGTTAGTTTATATTCTCACGACCATAAATTATACAACAAAAATTATTAAGATGTATCAAACTTACCTGCTCATCTCCAAATATGAGTTGAGAAGTCATTGTCTTTGTGCCAATTACTGTGGTCCCCCTTTTGAGTAGCTTAATACGGAGTGGAGTCGTATGTTTCTTGTGACTCAACTCAACGAACAAAGTTTTGGTATCCATTACAACCTGACAACTAAAATATAATGACTAACTTTTGTGATGATAAAAAGTTCTTCAACGTCAGTGACTATATATAACGTGTAAACAAATATTGCACTCCCATATTCAACTCAATTAGTCAATAATGGTAATGTCAATCACGGAATACAGCATATAAATTACTGAAATTATATACCAAAGGCAATTGAATATTGATACCTTATATTCTATTCTAATGAATATATATGGCAGTGTGTATGACAAATTAATAACGGAAAGTAAATTCTATGACCTTAAAACTTAAGCGTAATAAAGGTGATGAAGAGAGAGACAAATATTCTGTGCTAATCATAATCGTGTTAGGAATGTATATTCCTTATCAACATCCAATTATTAGAATAAAATCTGGATTATAAATAAATAAGCTTTAAGGTGAATCTTTTAAAAATAAAAATAAACACAAAATTAATAGAGAAATATAAGCCCAAATTGATGTTTGTGTGGATTTTAGTTAGGGGTGGCACTTTACCCGATACCCGAACTCGTACCCGAATCCGATCCGAAATAGTCGAACCGAAATCCGAACCAAAATAACTAAATACCCGAACGGGTTTGAGTTAGAAGAGTTTGGATATCCGTTTCCGAACGGATAATACCCGAACCCGAACGGGTATCAGAATTAAGATAATATAATACACATATAATTGTAAAACAAATTAATTTATTACTCATTTATAATGCATACTAAGCTTCTTATTTCATATTTATAAGAAAAATGCATATAAAATTCAAAAATAACAACCAAAATAATATTTTTTTATTTTCAATAATTTATTTTCAAATTTATTAATCTACTTGCAATATTAAACATTAAAAACAGTTAAATTAATAGTTAAATTTTAAATACATGAAACTTAAATAATGAAAAATTGATTTTTTTCAAAATTTAAATATCCGAACCCGACCGAAATAACCGAACCTGGAACTAAAAATATCTGAACCCGATCCGATATGTAAAAATACCCGAACGGGTCCTAAACCCCAATACCGAAATACCAGAAAACCCGAAATAACCGACCCGAACCCGAAAGGGTACCCGAACGCCCACCCCAACTTTTAGTTGTGTCGAAAATTAGGTTAAAAATTCTGAAAGCCTTTTAAGCAAACATTTTTTAAAAAAAAAATTGTTTGCATCTTGTGTTACTTCTATCACACGTTAGTTTTCATAACACATGGTATTAACTATTTTTGTGAGGACATCGGTAGAAAAGGATGAAACTGGTTGTAATTCTGTGTTTTATTTTATGATTTCTTAATATTTAATGAAAATATTATTTGATGCAGAGATCATGTGCCATTTAAACCTGATTTCAGGATAAATCTATGATTAATGTTGCTCTTTTTTTTTTTCTTTTTTTAATAATGCTCATTAACTAACAAAGAAAAAAAATATATGGCAGGAAAAAAATAATACATAGTAGTAATCTAGATTTCGTTATGCCGGTGCGGTTTTTTATTAATTCATTGCACTATCATGTATTTTTCACAAGATTCTCTTCTTATCTATTAAACTTCACCATATTTTCGAAATGTACAGAAACAAATGAACACGATAGTTAATGTGATTAACTGTTTGGATTCTTTATTTGAGTAACACCATATTATCAGTGGCAAAAAGGCCCAAATACAAACTCCATATGTATTTTAGTTGTGTTCAAAATAAGGTTACAAATTTTAAAAGCCCTTTAAACAAACTTTGGCCATTCACAATTTTGATAACTCCAATATTTATTAAACGTTTTGCTTATTGTGTTGCTTGTGTCCCACGTAAGTTCTTTTTACTTCAGGTCGGCAAACGATAAACTTTGTGCAGTTCGGTAGAGAAGTATGAAGCTGGGAGCTTAACATGGATTACAGAAGGCCGTATATGGAATGAGGCCACAGCTTTATATAAAGAATTTAGTCTTCGCGTGCATCCATCTTCGCACCACTTCAAAAGGCCAAAGCAGTTAATAAATGTTCTTGCGCGGCGAGTCTAGACTTTCTTGCATTAAGAAGATTTTGAATCAAGTCTAAACTTTCTCAATTGGTCTGAATTTCGTTGCCGTATTTGTTTATCAACATATACCAACGGGACATATTTTTAACCTTTACAAAGTCATCAAAAAATCACAAAACAGAGAAAAGGAAGAAGAGATAAAACAAATAATAAATCATCTTCTTAAGATAAGGATGCAGGCTTATCTATATATTTCCCTTTGAAATCATCTTCTGAAGGTAACACTAAGTAGGAGACTTGCTTCTTCTCCTAGATGCTCAGAGACATCTGCTGAAGATATCAGATTGCGTTGAATAAAGGCCTTTATGAAGAAGCAAGTCTCCTACTTAGTGTTACCTTCAGGCACGAACGACTGGATGCCCGTTGTCTCTGTTTTTTCCTTCTACTGCCTCCGGGTGTAACTAAATGATTAATGAATACTTCTGGTTTCGATCCAAATTCAATAAGATTGAGGTTATAACTTATGAGAGAAAATCACATTCTCTCAAAGGCAAGCACATTAGGGAACTAAATCCAGTTATCCTTTGAGTCTACGATCACCATCAACGGTTGTTAGGGTAGATGTCTGATAACTTTCCACTTCCTGTCTGTTTCTTATTCAAACATCAAGGTTGCAGGACAGATTGGTGATGCATACTTATGTTACGACATGTTAAATTAATTCTTAAACTTCTGTCTTTTTGCAATTGTTCACAAGTACTCAGAGTTTAGATTAAAGAGGTGTTGAAGTGGTTAAGTAATGAAATAATTTTCTTTTTTTTTGGTTCGATAAGGCAACTGGTTTGTTCTCAGATTCTCCTATAACACCTGAGAAGCCTGAGAGGAGATCAAGCAGAGGGCCATGATTCGGTTTGGTGAGTTGAACACAAACATTGGGACATAGTCGATATGATTTGTCTGCTAAGTTTTATCCCTTTCGTCTGTTTCTTCTTCAAACATCGTGATTAATAACTCCCTGAATCACCACATTCATTTATATAATAGACAAAATGAAGCAACTGTTGAATTTCTTTTTGGAGCTTAGTGGTTCGTTCCGATAACTCTTACACTATCGTTTCCTTGAGTAAGGACGTAAAAAGAAAGACCTGATAATAAGCATGAAAAATGTTAATATGTTCACAACAAAGCAAACTTAATTTCCAGTCATCACAATGAAGATGTGACCATTGACAATGCAGGAATATCAGATGGTTTAACCGAAACAGATTCTAGAAAACTTCCTAGATTTTATTTTGACATAGATAAAGTCCAACGATTAGTTCTTCAGCTCATCAGTCCAACAAATTCTGAAAAACTTCCTTGTATACCACATTCATTGTTGACTCCTCTGGTTTTCCATCCTTGTCTGTGATAAGAATCTTCAAACCTTTTCTTGATTTTACTCGCGACACAGCCACATACAATTGTCCATGTGAGAAAACAGGTCTAGGGAGGAATAAACCCACTTTTTCAAGTGATTGACCCTGGCTCTTGTTGATGGTCATAGCAAAGGCAACTTTCAATGGAAACTGCCTACGCCTCATTTTGAAAGGAAGCTTAGTATCTGTTGGTGTAAGTAACACTCGATGTAAAAACACTTTCTCTCCAACTCTAGTTCCAGTAATAACTTTCGCTTGGACAATATGCGTAGCCAAATGAGTTATCTGCAACCTGGTCCCATTGCATAAACCATCATAAGGATCGATATTTCTAAGTAGCATTACCGGAGTTCCAATCTTCAGGCGTAGTGCATGATTAGGTAATCCAGATGACTTGATACTATTCAAAAATTCCGGAGAGAAGATCGAGTCATCTTTGGATTTCAAATCAGACGGGTCAATACTATCAGAGCTAAGATACATTCTTTCCTCCCCTGCATTTTAGAAAAAAAACTCTTGTTAGTTTAATCAAAGCTTATAAACAACAAATTATAAATTGATAGCCAGTTTTCATAGATGTGATTGTGTATACCTGAAAGACGATCTAGCATGTAGTTGTTGACAACATCAACATTTTCGTTGGTGGGACACAAAATAGCTCTCTCTTGGAAAAAGCTTGGCTCTTTTGAATCTTTGAATGTGTCACCATACACCTCAGAAACAATGGACTCAATGGGATCTTTGGATTTTTTTATCAACAGATCTTTTGGAATATCAATCATGCATTCTCCATCATTAGGCTCATTAATCTTCCCATCTCCTAAATCCAAAATCCATTTTGAAAATTCCTTGATCTCCTCAGCTTCACCCACATCAGTCTCGGAGAAAAGCCTCATGTTTTTTGTCAGCTGTAAAACTTTGCAGTGCTTCCATAGATAAGAAGAGTTCATCGTGGCCATAACGATATCTGCCCTGTTCCCTCTAGGAATAACTGGGAGGATCTGTCGAAAATCTCCTCCGAAAACAACAACTTTTCCACCAAAAGGTCTCTCATCTGTGGTCTTCATGATGTCACATAAAGTACGATCAAGAGCTTCAAAACAATGTTTGCTCATCATAGGCGCTTCATCCCAAATAATTAAAGAAGCTTTAGCTATTACTTCGGCCTTATCACTCCCTGGTTCAATATTGCAAGTAGAGAACTCGTCTGGGTTAATAGGAATGCCAAACCTTGAGTGAGCTGTTCTTCCACCAGGGAGCAATAAAGAAGCTATACCGCTAGAAGCAACATTCAGTACAATATCACCAGTGGATCGAACTGCAGCTGATAGAATATTCCACAAAAAGGTTTTTCCCGTACCACCAAAACCATAAACAAAAAAGACCCCGCCTTTCTTACTTTTGACAGCTCCAATGATCTGGTCATACACTGATCTTTGCTCATCTGTCAACTTACCAATCCATTCATTGTGATTAGCTTGCTGTTCTTCTCGGGAATAGTTCAGTTCATCTTGCAATAGCTGATTCTCTTGAAACATGTTCTCAGTAAATACCGGCTTTGGAATTGTCCCAAATTTTTCCAGCGAACTATTCTTTCTTTGCAAAATATTTTCTATCAATATCAATGTCGCATTCAGCACTTCTTCATCACTCATAACCAGTCCTGTTTAATAAAAGAAAAACTAAGCCGTTATTGCGCGGATTATGATCACTCATAACCAGTCCTCTAGAAATTAGTATAAATGTAAAATTATAAAGCAAAAATAAAATTATTTGACACAACTCAAATAAGCCGCATAAAAAATGATCCCGTTTTAAATATTTATAAATATGTAATATAAGTAAGAACATATCGCACAACCGAAATAATTATATTTAATCACATTATGTAATATTTCCTTAACAAATGTGTACTAATTGAACTTTATTAAATATAAAACCACATTTGAATTTTATTCAATATATATTATATACGTAAAGTTATGTAATAAAATTAGTATAAATGTCAAGTTTTGAAAAAAAATAATAAGTTTGTATTCATTGACTTTTATTCCTTATATTTAACAATCATATATAACTTTTAAATTTTTAAAAACCGTGCTATATTATAAATTCCAGAGCACGGTTTTTAAATATATATAAACATTTAATATAAGTAATAACCTATTATAATATGATATTTTCGTATCAGTTAACGTATTTTAAGAGATAGAAACATTTTTGTATTCCTATTTTATAAAGATTTAAAATATTTTGATGAGATTTAGTAATATTAAATATAAAACCACATTTGAATTTTATTCAATATATATTATATACGTAAAGTTATGTCATGATATTAGTATAAATGCCAAGTTTTGAAAACCAATAATAAGTTTGTATTAATTGACTTTTATTTTCTATCTTATAATAAATTTATCTTAGATTTCATTTTCAATAAATTAACTGATATATATATAAATTAATATCTATAGCTTGCATAAAATTGCCAAATCTCAACAGCAATAATTTATAGCGGTGTTACTGAAAAACATTAATTTACAAAGATGAAGGAAAAACTGATGCTGGATTTCAACGCTTTTTTTTCGAGAAAATATAATTTAGAAAATGATCCTGGTTTTAAATATCTAGAAATATTTAATATAAGTAATAGCCTATTATAATATGGAAATAAATATATTAAAATAATTATATGATATGTTATAAAATAGTACATTAAGATTAAAAAAAAAAAATTGAGTTCTGTCCGAAAAAAAAAGACAATAGAAACATTTTCATGTTTATTAAAATTTAAAATAATTTAATGACAGTTAGTGATATTAAATAAAACCAATTATCGGACACTTGCTGAAATGTATATTATATACACCAGGTAATAATATAAAAGACTTCAAAATGTCAAATTTTGAAAATAATAATAAATGTGTATTAAAATTAGTATAAATGTCAAGTTTTGAAAAAAAAAATAAGTTTGTATTCATTGACTTTTATTCCTTATATTTAACAATCATATATAACTTTTAAAATTTTAAAAACCGTGCTATATTATAAATTCCAGAGCACGGTTTTTAAATATCTATAAACATTTAATATAAGTAATAACCTATTATAATATGATATTTTCGTAACAGTTAACGTATTTTAAGAGATAGAAACATTTTTGTATTCCTATTTTATAAAGATTTAAAATAGTTTGATGAGATTTAGTAATTTTAAATATAAAACCACATTTGAATTTTATTCAATATATATTATATACGTAAAGTTATGTCATAAAATTAGTATAAATGCCAAGTTTTGAAAACCAATAATAAGTTTGTATTAATTGACTTTTATTTTCTATCTTATAATAAATTTATCTTAGATTTCATTTTTAATAAATTAACTGATATATATATATATATATATATATATATATATATATAAATTAATATCTATAGCTTCCATAAAATTGCCAAATCTCAACAGCAATAATTTATAGCGGTGTTACTGAAAAACATTAATTTACAAAGATGAAGGAAAAACTGATGCTGGATTTCAACGCTTTTTTCTTTCGAGAAAATATAATTTAGAAAATGATCCCGGTTTTAAATATCTATAAATATTTAATATAAGTAATAGCCTATTATAATATGGAAATAAATATATTAAAATAATTATATGATATGTTATAAAATAGTACATTAAGATTAAAAAAAAAATTTGAGTTCTGTCCGGAAAAAAAAGACAATAGAAACATTTTCATGTTTATTAAAATTTAAAATAATTTAATGACAGTTAGTGATATTAAATAATCTCCAATTATCGGACACTTGCTGAAATGTATATTATATACACCAGGTAATAATATAAAAGACCTCAAAATGTCAAATTTTGAAAATAATAATAAATGTGTATTAATTTATTGAATTTTTTCTATCATATAATAAATATATCGTAGATATATGATCAAAATAAAATAATGATATATATATTACTTCATGATATAGATATATATATATATATATATATATTAATTAATATCTCTAAGCTAATAAAATTGCAAATTCTCAAAGACGAAGGAAAAACTATACCTGGATTTCGACGCTTTTTTCTTTCGAGATAAAGAACATCTTCTGAGAGGATATCAGCTGTAGATTCCCACACCAGTTTAGGCGAAGACAAACTCCCAGATATCAACATATTGGCAAAAAGGTTACGAACATATCCACCTGATGCCCAAAAACTACATTCCTTAAGACCTTCGATATATTCCTTATCATCATCGAGAAGACCAAGTTCATAACATGCTTCCTCATAACTTGGCTGAACAATCCCGCTGACAGTCTTAATGTCATCATAGCAACGTGCACCCTTAACCTTGTTTATCAAGACTCTTAAGTAATAACGTTGTCCAGATGAAGGAGAAACTGAAGCTAATCTACCAATAGCAAAACCTCTTTTTCTTGGATTCCATTCTTTCTGTTTTGCATCGTAAACAAACCTTGTTGGAAGTTCTGGGTAAGTCAGCTCTCTTGCTTCAGGGTATTTTTCGCAACAGTCGAACCAAGCTAAGAACATTGTCTTAGATAAGTGCCCTCTAGCCAAGACACTTTCCACTGTGTCACCATCTTTGTATATCACAGGTTGCTCTCCTTCTAGATGGAAGGTTAGCTTCTCCACTGGTGTGGATCTATATTGGGTTGGGAAAGCAAAAATTCTCCAACTCGATTCACAGGCTGATATATATCTGCAGAAAGTAGAACATAGATACAATTAAAATCAGTATTGAACTTCGATGAGTATTTTAATTTAAAATAAAAGGAAAATATAATAAAGTTGGAAATTAAAAATAAGAGCAGAGAAAGCATACCTGGCATCAAAATATTTTTTAATTTCATCAACTTTTGCTTCTACAGCATCGGCTCCAGTTATGTCCACTCCTTCTGCTGGAATACTGTTTTGATTCGTTTCTGTCTCAGTAGTCTCGATATTTTTTGATGCAGTAACAGTACCAGTGACGCGGTCTTGGCCTTTGTTGATGTACTTAAATAAGTACTTAATTGACCGTGACTGATTGCACCATTCAACATTGATGTGGGCATTATATCCAAGTAGTAGCTTCTTGTTGTATGGAACAACAAAACGGTTATCACATTGAATCCCTTTCTTCTCAACAAAGTTGCCATTGTCCCGCCTTTTGTAAACAGGATAACCTTGTGCATCAAGTGTAGTTTTCTCAACATGCCTTCGCGGGAAAAATTTAGAACATTTTCCTTCCTGCATACATGGAGAATCTCTATTAGCAACACCACATGGACCATGAATCATCATGTCCTTCACCACTTCATACAACTTGGGTTCTTCAAACCTATCCGGAATTTCCGCAGAGATGATACGATCAATGTCCTCAGCATTAGGCAACTTATGTTGTGAGTCCATAAACAACAAAATATGAGCATGTGGAAGACCTCGTTTCTGAAACTCAACAGTGTATATTGCTGCAAAGAGTAGTAGACAAAACAGAAATTATAAAAAAAATCGTGCAAAGTTTACATAGGTAGATATGTCAGTAAGAATTTAAAAAGCTTGTAAAAAGAGGAAACATGCATACCTGAGACTGTCTTGCCGAGAATATGTTTCTTGGTTAGGTCATCCATCAACTTATCAAGCTTAACTTTGAATAACCTACAACATAACTCAGGTCTGTCCTCGGCTCTGAGATTGAACTTATGTAAATATCTTGAAAGCTCTGGCCATTTAGGATTACACGTGAATGTAATAAACAGATCCGGAAACCCAAAGTATTTGCATATAGACATTGCATCCAAGTACATTTCATGCATATATCTTGGTCCTCCAGTAAAGGATGAGGGAATGATAACTTTGTTACCTTCGATAGCAACAGTAGAATTACCATTCTTTGCAGCATCAACGAACTTACTATAATTCAGAGTCCTAAGATTGGACTGATTCTTCCGAATATACCGGAGGCGATGGGCTTCAATCATTGTGTAAGCGTCAACCAAGAATTGTTGTAGTAAACGTCTAGAGAGAAGTAGGACCTGAGAACCAATGTTGCGAACTTGAATTCGATAGGAAAAAAACTCCCTCATACTGATATTTGGTTTTTTCTTTTTGTTGATGCCTGTGAAGCCATTTTTGATACCCAAGCGAAAACCATCTTCTCCATATGGAAAAAGCAACGGATATTGCAGTGGAAGGTAGCAGGGATGAAGCTCGCTGATCCTTTTTAATTTCCCATTATTCTTCTCCAAAATAATATCTCTCCTGTCCATGTTTTCATGAAAATCACCAACAACCAGAGCTGCAACTTCGGACGATGTTGGTAGATTGTAAACTCGGCCATCTTTAAGGCGAGTGTTAATCAAAACCAAGGATAACTCTTCAGAGGCTTCTTCATCATTAAACCTGTCTTTGACATTTCTGAATGTCTGGACATGCACATTACATTTCCTTAACATTTCCATTATTCCCTCGACCAAATCTTCTCTTATTCTATTTCTTCCAGAATTCCCACTGCAAAGCAAAGATAAAAAAATGAGCTAAAATTCTAAAACTTCGTCATCTATTTAAAAATGATGTTGTTTTAAATAAAAACTAATTATTATACCTTAATGCAGATAGACGGTTCTGGACTTCATTCTCAGTATCATGAATATAGAGCTGTGAAAACTTTGCAGAGTCGTTTTCTTTAGGCTTTACACTTCCAATCAAATGGTAATTCTCTCCATGAAGTTTAAACACTCTAGGACCTTTACCCTCATTCACTGAGTTATCAATCTTTCCACCGAGAGATGTAAAAGAAAACATCATATTTAGGGGCCTAATATTAGTCTGAAAATGCTTACTGATACTGTCATCATTGGTTAGTAGACCCATAAGGTATGGTGGTGGCTCCTTCAGAGTAGGTAGCTTGATTTTCCCTCTCATACAACACATGGTGAAAACCGGAATTCTTGGGTTTCTAGCCTTACTAATGCGCTCATTGTACCAAAATAAAGCTCCACATTTTGGACATTCATATGTCATATCGCCATCATCCTTGTAGTCTGAATAATAATTGGACATAAAAGGTATCAGAAGCGATTTTAATAAGAGCTACGTATTAATCATAATATATGTTTATAGATTATTTAATATATGAGTAAATTGACCTTCTTCTTTTGTATTCCTAACAGACGGCATGGGTTGTGGTTTAGGACCTTTGTTTTGTAAACCACCAAATATCTTTGCTAATTTGTCATACACCAGTGTTGTGTATTCATAACGTCTCAATGCTTCAGTTCGATCATCTACCTCCTCTTCTGAGTCAGACTGATTAACTTCACCTTCATTGCTGGAGCAATCCCAAATATCATCAGCACTTTCTGTGAGACAATAAAAGTAAGTCAAATTATGGGTCTCATCTCAGTCAGTGCAGAATAGTGCTGGGAAAATTGTATCTTGCAACATAAATATTTTTTTTTGCTTTTATGCTTTCGTATAAAAATTAAAATGACAATTAATATATAAGGTTTAACATGCTACCTGAGGAATCAGATTCTATCGACATAGGCATATTTGGAGCAACATTCACGCCTTCATGGATGTTCGAATCGAAAATATCATCACCACTTTCTGGAATAAAAATTCAAATGTCCAAAAATAGCCGTGTTGATGTCTGAGTTTTATTTTGGGTGGGAAAATACTTTTAAAAAGATTTGTAAAGATAAATAAGGATAGTAGCTATTATAACGAAATCATTATACTACAACAATCATACCTGATGAATCAGAGTCTATCGAGATGGGCGTATGCAGATCACCTAACACCGACCTGTTTTTAATAGATGACGAAGTCTTCAAAGGAGTTGATTCTGGATATGGAGTACTATTAGTACTCCCAGTCCTACATGCATTAATAGTTCCTGATACTGTTGCCATAGGAGTAGACCTAAATCTTGGTAGAAGAGGTCGTGGTTCGTGCGAACGTTCCGTTTTTTCATATCCTAAAGAAATTATATTTGTAGTATATTTATTTGAAATATTTGTAGAATATTTATTTGAAATGTTTTTAAGTTCTTTTATACTTAACTGGTGATGATTTTTATAGTTGTTATATGTGTGATGATGTTGTACATTAGTTATTGCCATAGTTATACTTAGGTGTTTGTATGTTGTATAGATGTTTTGATANTTTTTTCATATCCTAAAGAAATTATATTTGTAGTATATTTATTTGAAATATTTGTAGAATATTTATTTGAAATGTTTTTAAGTTCTTTTATACTTAACTGGTGATGATTTTTATAGTTGTTATATGTGTGATGATGTTGTACATTAGTTATTGCCATAGTTATACTTAGGTGTTTGTATGTTGTATAGATGTTTTGATATTGTATGTAAGTTAATGTGCCTATAATGCTTTTGAGTGTTTGTTTTATAGATGCTATAAAATTAGTTATGCTATTTTTTTGGAATTTTAAATTACTTATGTTGTTAAAGTTAAGTTAATATCAATGCCATTTGTTACTTTTATGTACCATTTACTTATAATTATTTAATCAAAACCCCTATATGTAAAGATATTAGTGATACGAATTGTAAAATAGTAGTTAATAAAATATTTAATAGTATTGAAATAATTATCTGATAGTAATCTAATTTTTGGTAATTCTAAATAGAAGATAAATGTAAATGATTGTATGATAGTAATCTTTATGTTCTAAAATCTTAAACAAAAATGTAAAATAGTATTTGATAGTATATTTTTAAAAAGTTATAAATAAAATATTTTATAATATATAATGTTTTCTTTTTCAAAATCATAAGAAAAAATAAATTTTTAAAAATGATTTAATAGTAATTTGAAACATAAAATTTTTGATGATAAAAATGATATTAAAACAATTTAATTAACTAAAAAATCAAAATAAGATTTTGTCGTGATTGGTCTTTATATTCATATTTGTATGTGTTTGGTCATACAAAAACAAACACATGTTTGGTATATTTTTTTGTTTAGTCATAAAAAATAGATTATTATTATTATCAACGTAAATAATTTTTATGTGTTGACTCAAAAAAAAATCATGTTTCATCGTCATCTTATTACATCTGTGTTTTACTATATAGTATTTCTAATCAATTTAATTAAACTGTTGTTATGAAAATATATCATTAAAATGAATTTAGTAAATTATTTACTAATAGACAAATATAATAAAATGGCCTAATTCTTAGTAAAAACTGAGAAACAAGTAATTTGAAAATAATTATAAATTAAGTACACATAGGAAAAATTACAAATTCAAAAACTAGAAAAAACTAAAGAAATTGTTTGAAATACTACAATTTGAATACCATTTTTAAAACTACATAAAAAGCCCCATAACATCTGAATTTAGGATTTAGTGTGTAGAGTTTAATATTTAAGGGATGAAACTAAGTTTATAAAATTATATAAAAAATCCAAATGATATATATGATATTAGATATCATATATTTAAAATGAAATTAAAAGAATTTCTTAATTACCTCTAAGATGGGCTTCTTCAACCTTATTACAATATATAATAAAATAATTTCTTTATTTATTTATTTTAAGATTTATCATTACAAATTAAGAAGTGACAATTATATGATATTGTCACTGAATTGATTGATCTTATTTAACTTTCATTTGTTTTTATTTCACTATAATTCTTAATTTGAACTGGATTTGATTTAAATGTTTAGGTATGAATATTTTCTTTACCCTTAGGTACAAAGTCAAAAACAATTCACTTATGTGCCATGGTTATTAAAATACAAATATTTACCAATATTTATGTGGTTAAACAAATTCTAAATTTTGAAATAAATCTCACACAACATATACAAAAATAATCCTAAAATATAAAATAATTTGTTATTTTATGTCCTTTGTAATATTAAAACATCAAATAAAATTTGTGCTTATTAAAATATAAATACTAATCAAAACTTTTATGGAAAATGAATTCTTTATTTCTAAAATAAATCTCACACAACATATGCAAAAAAAAATCATAAAACTATAAAATGAATTATTATTTTTATATTTTATAAATATTAAAACATCAAATAAAACCCGTGCAACGCACAGTCCCATATCTAGCAATGTATAAAGGACAGTATATATGCATATTTGGTAATTTTCCCTATAATGTTTATACAGTACAAAACACAATCCCCTATATATTAATTGAGAAACATTTGAAAAAATGTAACCTCAATTTTGTATTAATTAAAAGAGGCCCCAATGCATAGGTGTCATTCAATTAGGTACTCAATTAGATTCAATTGAAAAATAAGTAAGTCCACATTGGATTTTTATAGGTTGCTAGATACATTAGTTAGTCAAACTATATGATATAATGATATGATATGCTATTTTCTTTCCATAAAAAAAACCTACGGAATTACCATAAATGACTAATATATATATATGACACTTAATGATTGTTCCCTAAGATATAATTACTATTTTATTTTATTTCCATAAATAAAACCTACGCAATTACCATAAATGACTAATATATATATATATGACACTTAATGATTCTAATAATAAATATTTGATAACAGTTTATATATCCTCGATTTTTTTTCTTTAATTTTATATTATTAATATAAATTAAACAATCAAATTAGCTATAAAATTAAACTTTATATTTTTTCGTATAGGTTATATTTTGAATTTTAAGAAACGAGAATAAAGAACTAAACTATTAAAATTATTATGTTAAAAATTAATGATCAATAATTTAACATTTTATTATAAAAAGATATACATGATTTTAAAACCATATAAGTAAAAAGTATCATTCAATAATAAAACAAATATATATATATATATACAAATTAAACTATATACCATATAAGATTACATAAATATTTTAATTTCAAAATTTTCAATAAATTTTCAAGAAAATTTATAAATTATAAACTTATTAAATTTTTCACATTGAAATTTTTTGTTATCAATGATTTAAATATCTTAGTTCTTTTTTTTAAAAGATATTAACAATCGATAATATGGTTACTTTTGGTATATACCATACAAACCGAATGGATGTGATTTTATAAAAATCATAGGATTTGGATATGGTTTGATTTATAATCGATTAAACTGAAACATGTAAATATGTATATATTTATAACGACGCATGAATATCTATTTGTTACATGAGTTGAACTATAATTATAATTTGTAAATAGCTAACAATTTATTACAACTAAGACTTCTTATTTTGATCTTTTGTTTTTTTAACAGTAACTAAATTGAAGTAAAGATTATAAATTTGATGGACAACAATTTGTTGAAATTCTTTACAACTTTTTTTATCTTTAAACAAACAGAGTTGTGTTCAATCGAAGACATATTGGTTTGATGAACACTAATTATGGAAGAATATAAAAACTTTTCTTTCATGCTTCTGTTTTGTTTTTTATTTTTATTTTCAAAATTTAGTGTTTTGATATTAATTCTAGATTTGATCATTTTATTAGATGATAGAAGTCTTTTCTGTTTTTTATTCTTTTATTTAAATATATAATATTTTTTTAAGAAATGACTCTGTGACAACATGACTCTAAATATGATCATATTATATATTTGTATAATATATAATATGTTCTCAAACTAAATAATTATGTTTTTTGGTATAAAATTGAATAAACTGAAAACCGATGGTATATAAACCAAATCAAACTGAAGTACATATAGATTTAGAATAGTAGTTATATTTTAATGATCGAAATACCAAAAAATCGAGCCGAACCGAAACCCGATATCCGGATTGAACACCTCTAATCCGAATGAAACCGAACTATTATTTTATTTTTAAAAACATAATAAAAATAATAGTTTCATTCCGCGCAAGGCGCGGGTCTTATCCTAGTATATAACTAAATTAAAGGTGTATATGCATACAATATTTACACAATACAAAATTCCAAATATATTATAAAAACATACTATTAAAAATGGTATATAAATATACAATATTGACTAAGAATTCTAGAATTAGGAATATATATTTAAGAAGTTTCTTTCTCTTTATAAATATAGCATATAATATAAATAAAAGACCGTTATCTTTTCTCATTTGGTGATTGTTTGATTTAATCAAACTTATATTTGGCATTGGGAGAGCAAAGAGCCTTATCCCTCTCTCTTTTTATCTCTCCAACTATTTAAGTAGAACCTGAAAGAAGTGAAGTATAGATCGATGTCAGCTCTCTCTCCGGCGAGGAACTCCACAAGAGATGATGGAGAGTCAGAGTTTCTTGCAACGTCATGTGGATTCACGATCAACACCGAAGAGGACTTCCCGGAGTTCACTGACCACGGTGATCTTCTTGACATAATCGACTTCGATGATCTGTTCAGCGTGGCCGGAGATGTGCTTCCTGACTTGGAGATGGACCCTGAGGTCTTAGCTGGAGAATTATCCGATCACATGAACACTTCGTCGACCATAACTACGACGTCAACAGGTAGTCAAGGAGAGACTAATAAAAAGGGTATTTCAGGAAAAGGTGAAGAAGTCATCAGCAAAAGAGACCTTAACGAGACTCTTGTGGCGGAGACGGTGGTGAACTATGACCGTAAAAGGAAACACTCCTCATCTGGCTCTACCAAGAACAATCGGATCAGTAGCAACGAAGGGAAGCGAAAGGTGAAGGTACGAACACTTATTAATCACTTGTGATTATTATTTATATAAACCCTAGTTATACTCACCGTCCAAATAGATTCGATTTTTTTTTTAATGGGGATTTGTTATTCATTCAGAATTATGATATCATGCCAAATCTTCTGCAATTTTGTTTTAGTCATGTTCCGGAAAACTGTGTTAGGACATCCCGTGAATCCTTATATTATTATTTCTAGTGGAAGAATCAATATATATTGACCAAAAATAATCATGTTCCTAACGCCACTTACCAATGAAAATCATATTCGTTAACTTTAACATTATTATTTAAACGGAATTATATATTGATATTGTTGGGATGTGTGTGAAGAAGGTGGATTGGACACCAGAGCTACACAGGAGATTCGTGGAGGCAGTGGAACAGTTGGGACTGGAGAAAGCTGTTCCTTCTCGTATTTTGGAGCTTATGGGTGTCCACTGCCTCACTCGTCACAACGTCGCTAGCCACCTCCAAGTATTATATTTATATACACTTTCATTTTCTTTTATTTCATTTTATAACCAACCAAATTAACTAACCTTTATTCCTATATTATATGTATACCAGAAGTATAGGTCTCATCGGAAACATTTGCTAGCTCGTGAGGCCGAAGCGGCTAATTGGACGCGCAAACGCCATATCTACGGTTTAGACAGCACCGGAGCTAATGCCAATGGTCGGAATAAAAACGGATGGCTCGCACCAGCACCTACTATCGGGTTTCCGACTCCGCCGCCAGCGGCTGTGGCGTCGCCACCTGTCAACCACCATCATTTTAGACCGTTGCATGTGTGGGGACATCCCACGGTTGACCCGTCTGTCATGCCGCACGTGTGGCCCAAACACTTGCCTCCACCGTCCACTGCCATGGCTACTCCACCGTTTTGGCTTTCGGATACCTCCTACTGGCCTAGAGTGAGTTCTCGCATTTACCCTTTTTATATAGATACATATCATAATATGCTATAACATGTTTTCTTTTATTTTAAACTAAAAAGACTTTATCTATTTTTATGCGGAATTTCATGTAATTAAAACTCATTGATTTTTTTTTTTATCGGATGTAGATTCATAACGGGACGACTACGTATTTGCCGACCGTAGCAACGGTAATGAACCCAACATATCTAAGGCTTTCTTATATTCACCGTTTTGCTCTTATATGTATGTTTAAGTCGTATCTTTATTGCTGACTATGTAGAGGTTTAGAGCACCGCCGGTTGCTGGAATCCCACAGGCTCTGCCGCCGCATCACATGGTGCACAATTACAAACCAGATCATGGCTTTGGTGGTCCTCGTTCTCCGGTGGACTTACATCCGGTAACTAGGATTCTAGTAAATAATGGATATTGATTGTTGTCGATATTGGCTTTTTCATATTGGCTAATTTTTAGTCATGTTTATGTGTATATATAGTCAAAAGAAAGCGTAGATGCAGCCATAGGAGATGTATTGACGAGGCCATGGCTGCCACTTCCGTTAGGTTTGAAGCCACCGACTGTTGACGGCGTTATAACGGAACTCCACCGTCACGGTGTCTCCCAGGTTCCTCCAGCTGCGTCCTGTGCCTGAATCAGACAAGCACCAGATATAAGCTGAACCAAACAAATTCGACGACATGTCTTTCGATGATTGTATCTTTTTTTTCAAGGGTTGTTTTTGTTATGGCCCTTGTTGTGTGTTGAGAGCTTAATTCGGTATCTTCCTTGATCGACCCATGTAACTAATAAGGAGCCCTTTTGACATATCGGGTGCAATGTACACTCTCTATAACGCAAATAAATTACATATATCGATATATCCTCTCTAGTGGCTTTCTTGTCCGGAACTCATACGAAAACAAAGAAACTTAACATCGTGGTCGACAATAATAAAAGGAATAATCTGTCTACCTAAACCATTAATTTANATCGACCCATGTAACTAATAAGGAGCCCTTTTGACATATCGGGTGCAATGTACACTCTCTATAACGCAAATAAATTACATATATCGATATATCCTCTCTAGTGGCTTTCTTGTCCGGAACTCATACGAAAACAAAGAAACTTAACATCGTGGTCGACAATAATAAAAGGAATAATCTGTCTACCTAAACCATTAATTTATGTTCGTGATTGACCATATAAAACATTTAACTTATGTTAGGGATAGTGCTAGATCAATGACAAAATAATAATGAGAGGAGAGAGGGAGAGGACCACAAGATAAAGAGGAGAAGGGGAGTGCATGGAGGCAACGTAAAATCCAACGTAACGACCTCTTCTTTCTCCAATTGTGACCACTCTGTCTCTCTCTCTCGTCTCCTTCAAAATTTGAATGGTTAGTCTCTTCATCGTTCATATACATGCGGATACTATTACTAGCATCTCATTTTTACACGGGACACATGTGAAAACATATATACATCTTTACTTTCCTTTTTGCCAACAAACATATATCTCTAGGTTTACATAATACTTCAAAAACTATATAACAAACGTGAGCTGGTTAAATTTATCGTTTGAAAGAGGCTAATCTTGAATTTAAAAGGACCATGTCATTTTTCCATAATTATTGTTTCAATTTTCATGATCTAATAATCTAACTAGAACTTGATCCGCACGTTCATGCATGTTTTTTGTTTTTTTTTCTAAGTTAATATTTACTTTATATAAATAGTGGTATATATTTTTAATGTTCACTGTATTAAATAATTGTTTAATATATCATTTTAAATACAACAATTTAATAGTTTAATTATTTGAACTGTCAACTACACTATCCATATTTCTTATCATATATTCATGATTTGGATTTGTATTGAGCTATTATTCTTATGAAAATATGTATAAAATAATATATTGATAGATTAATTTATATTTTATAGCTTAGAAAAATATTTATTTTATAATTATAAAAATAAAATAGGTTAACCCATTAATTTAGTAAATTTGAGGAGAACAACCGACAAATGCATTATTATAATTATAAGGTTTTCAGGAATTATATTGTTATTTAAATTAATTATATTATATTTATAAATAATGGATATTTAAATTTAAAAATTATTAAAAAGTGAATCATGGAGTATACAATAAGTACCTATATTACTATGTAAAGATATATATTTCTATTATGAGTATTTACAAATTATATATTTGAGATTATGTGGTGAGTTGGTTATCTATATCTTAGACATGTAAACATATTAGATTTTCTTCCAAAGAAAATGTATATTGTCATTCAATATAATTTCAACTAGCTTTTGATCCACGTGGATGTTTGTTTTTCATAATCATATGTGTTAAACTTTTGAAAAATGCGATAAATTTTAATTATTTATGTCTTTTATGTTATAGATTAATATGTTATCCATGATTGACATTGGTGTGTCTTGTTCAATGTGATTAGTGTTCAATTATAAACTATGAGATTATGTTTTTTTCTTTTATTGTGCTTTATTTAGTTTATTTGATAAAGTAAACTGTAAAATGTCAGAGCTTTTCTATATAAGATTCAAAATTGTTATTGAGATTTTTAAATAAAAATATATTATTTAGAAAAACAAATAATAATAATAATAATGAAACCAAGTTTAAAACACATTTAAAATTAAAACAATATTTAATTGAAGTTATTAGTTTCAGAGGTGTTAGTGAGATTCGCAGAATTTTAGAATCTAGTGTTATTGGTTTATAGATTTTTTAGATTCAATGATTTAGTAACTCTATACACAATCCCTTGTTATTCAAAAATTTTAAATTTTAATGATTATTTAAATTTATGAAAGTTAGTGTTATTGGGAATTATATTCTTTACCATTTAACTCATAACACAAATTTTTGAGAATACTGCATATATACTTTAGATTCTTAGAATCATTATATCAGTTTACTTTCACATAATTTCAAAATATACAAAAATCTCTACAACTCTTTCCAAATTTAACAAATCCATCAATTTTAAAAATCAACAAACTCTATATAAATATAACTCCCACTATTTGGTTATAAACTTATAATTAAAACGGGCCAAACCTTAACTACTATGTACAAACTTTATTTTCATCAGAATATATATGAATTAGGCTTTAACTATATTTAATGGACCAAACCCATAAATTACTAAAGGTAGGATTTGTTTTTAAAAAAGAGAAAAACTACAATGTTTTAATTTCAGTGGCATAATGTTGTAATTTCTGAGGAAAATTAAAGAGTATTTGTTATTTTTACTTCTCTTTTAATAGTTTAAATTAATTAAAATAACAAATTACTTATATTAATTAGTTTGAATAAAATTATAAAATTGTTATGAGTAGTCGAAATATTAATTAGTTAGAATAGAGAATTAGATAAGTTTTATGTTTGTTTTAAGTGACAAAAAATAATTAATGCTGAAATATAAGAGTAATTAATATCTTAATGACAAAATCTGTAATATAACATTTGAAAATAAGATTAATAAGTTACATAATTATTATGGTAAAGATAATTACTGAAGTACTTAGGATGATTGACAAAATAAAATAAATATTATAATAGTACACTTAAAATTTGATAAGTTATATTTTGTACTTCTGTTTTAATAGAATACTAGATCTTAATCCGTCCAACTGGGCGAATTTTTGTTTTTACAATATATATAAACAATTCAAAATCAGAAATTAATTGAACGATATTGTATTACCCTAGTTTACTAATATATGAAATAGATATTTCGTTAGTACTATTGTGTAAACAAGGGTGTCTGTGAAAATATTGGGAGCCATAAACATGTTTAATTTACTTGTTTTTTGCCTCTGATTTTGACAAATCTTTATTTTTTCCGATTTAGGAGTTTGTTTCAGTGCAAGAAGTAAGTAAAAATAAAATGGGCAAATGTTTCACTTTTCTATAATCACAATCACTAATGTGTATAATACTATTTTTATTGGATGTGTTTGATCAATTATATAGTTATATAGTATCAATTATTTATAAAATATGAAATTTTATTGTTATCTTTTAAATTAGAGAAATCATAAATTAACATTATGAAATATATATATATATATATATATAATATGTAAATTTTAGTGATGTTACATAATGTATTAAAATTACCTATAAAAATTTTAACTAGAGAATTTCTATTAAGTTTTCTTCTGAGATTATTAACAATCATACAAAGATAAAATATAAAAGAACTATATGTGATTGCCGAGAAAATACTAAAAGTTAGCACGAATTTGGATCTTGATAATCATTAAATTAGTGAGTCAGTCCATTGGGTTTCAGTTATTTTTTTCTGGGAAACAAACAACCCTTTTGTTATAACAAAAAGGCGACAATATTTTTTTCACCACAAACAGAGCAAATAGTCAAACTGTATCTTTTTCTCACCGCATCAAACATAGAGACCAAAAGATAGTTTCTCACAAGTAAACTGAAGCACTTTTTGAAAATCTTCAGTCAAAACAGAAAAATACAAAGGTTTGGAGTTTGTTTGGTTATAAAGAAGTCAATCAATTTGTATTTTTATATGAGTTTAGGGTTTTATTTGGTTATTGAGAGATTGATATATCAGATCTAATCATGTAGATCGACGCTATATTGGAATAACTATACTTGAAATCAGAGAAGCAAAAACGAATCTCTGTTATTTGGCGGATTAAATCTAGAGCTTGCTTCTTTACGATCATATATCAATACATGATGCGATTTTGTACAAAAGCAAAAAGTAAGTCCATAGAGAATTCACCAAAACCATTACTCAGATGGTTAACAAACTTCGGTCTCTGATACATGATCTGTTTTCAAGGGCAACATCAAGCATGGAGAAGACAAACAGAGAACAAACATATACTCTTAGATATAGTCAGAATCAACATAGAAAGGTATTTTTATTGCATGATCTAGTTGCTTGTAGACATAGCTCTTAATTTAATAGTGATTTTTCTCAGATAATGGGACAAAAATCTATGGAGATATACATGAACAAATTTCAGAAAAAGTCAAGACAAAGAGGGAGAACAGTGGAGAAATGATAAACTGATGCTTAGGTGATGTATGTGGGTTGCAAAGAACAACATACATATGCCAAACAACATGAGAATAACACGGTTAGTAATATACTTTGGTCTTGTATAGTACTGAAATCAATGTTTAGCCTATCATTGAGTATTGCATATCTCTGAATTCTTGAATGATTGTGTTTGATATATTATTGGAAATAACTGATTTATAAACTTATAAAACTTAATTAAATCACTAAATAAGTAAATTTTTCTAAAACAAATCAATGAAATCATGAAGCAAATAATCCAAAATGTTGAGTCCGCTTCCTGCTGCAATGAAATCTGTAATAATCAAGTCATGTATTAGATAAAAGCCACAGACATAATCAAATTAGCCTAAACGAATGAAATTCCATTCCGCAATATGGAACATTTATTATAAAATAAGAACTTTATTGCAAGATTGTATTTAAATGGCATATCTAGTGGTCCGTCCGCGCTGCGCGCGGATTATCGGATATTTGTATTATTTAAATTTTTTTAATTATTTCTTGGTTTGTAATGTAATATTTTTATTGTGTTTTGTTTATGAGAATGGTCTATTATGATATCAATGTGATGGCATTAGGGTTAAATGGTGGAGATTTGGAAATTATTTTAAAATTCTTGAGTCATAAATGTTATTTTTTTGTTTCACAATTTTTTTTTTTCAGGATCAGAGATAATAGCTATGAGAATATTTTTCATAAAAATTTATTTGAAAACAAAGTCTAACAATTTATTCTAAAAGCAAAATTAAAAAGAACCTTTGGAAGAAATTTAAGAGGAACATAAATGTTCAACTTACACTGAGAAACATAACAAATAAATCAAAAGTGGAATGAGTATGTCATCATGTTAATGGTAAGAACGTTTCCCGTATAGGCCTTCTTTTAGTTAAGGTGATCACTGAAGCCCATTATCCTTCTGTAGAACTCGGTTACCAAAAAGAAGTGGAAACAGTTGGAGCAAACCGTGATCTCTGTCCCCTGTTGAGGATGGCAGTTCTGGGGTGGCCACATCTTCTTTAGTGATGTAAGACATATATCCTTCATGTGAAATTGGAGGTGCTCAAGAGATTGATGAAAAATCGCCATACAATCTTCTAGTACTGGAATACCTTGCTCATCAGTGAGTTTGTTAATGTTTTTAACCCCTAAGTCAGTTTCGCTGATGGCCATAAGCAGGACGCCGTAAACATACCTTCCTCGGAGGTGACCACCATTTGAGGCAATGTGGATGTGATGTAGACCTAGGGACTGATTTCGAGTTTTGAAGAATTCTAACATGCCTTTAACATAGTGAGCGTCAACATTGTTGGCGTTGAGGCAGTTTTGCACCAACTTTTGTTACCGATAAGCTAGAGCAAGCTTCTTCACCAAAGGTGAGAGGTTGAAATCCTTTGCAACAAAGAAGTTCTCAGAACTGAAACGGAGGCTTTTGGATGTCATAATTGTGTTGAAGTAGTCGGTGGGGGAGTCATAGCCTACTTTGGAAACAATTAGGAGACGCATGTCTTCGGGCATGAATTCAACAGTGAGGCTATTTGTGTTGTGCACTTGTTTATATATGACGTTGGACACGGTGTTGATTGTAATGTCGTTTACGTTTTTAAATATAATTATTGGAAGCCATAATTTTGCGTTGAATTTCTTTGCGGTTTGATTGTTATTATTTATGTTGTACCGTTGCATGTATGCTGAGTGGTTTGATGTGTAATTTATGGTTATTAAAAATTAACCGACCAGAGTTCCTTATGATTTTGCTTGGTTTTAATATTTATAATATAATTTGTAAGGTAATTTATATGTGGGTATCGAATAAACCTTTTTTGGTTTGCTTGACATTAGATAAGTTTGTATTTGTTGCAAACGCCATAGATTTGTGGAATAATTTTAAAATTATTTTGAGGGTTTGATTTACCTTTTTAGGTATTTATTATCATTATCTGAAATATCTAAATAGATGTGTCTGTAACATGGCATTGAACGCAAAAAAAACTTCAAATTGCTTTAATTTTGATTTATAGATGATTTATGCCATTATTTGCTGTGTTTCCATTTTAACAACAAAAACTTAAAAAAAATTTGGGCCTCTACCACACAAAATAGCCAGCCCAACAACAACCACAAAACCGACAAACAGAAAACCAATTGAAACCGAAACGGGAGAGATAAATTTTGTTCGGTCTATTTGGTTTAGGTTATTGCTGACATGGCTTTTTTTACCCTCCTCACAAATGCTGATGTGGATGCATGAGAAGGGAGAGAAGCCTACTTTATTGTATAAGATATATTTTTTTCTTCTGAAATCCTTTTTTATTGACGATTTAATACCTCTGAAAAAGTGATTTTTGCAAAACGAATCGAACATATTAACATTTGATCATTTCCTGATTCAATATGAAATTGTTCAGTATATTTTCCCCCATAGACAGCACGTAACATCAAGACCACTGCTCAGTATCATAAAGTAAATATAGTTAAATTACAATTAACTTATAAAACACTTATAGCAAAATCAGAACAAACTCACTTATTGTTACGCATCCGAAACTGGAGTCTCTTTTTGTCTTTCCCATGAACTTGCACTGTTTGAACTCTTCCAAGTTCAAACACTTCACCAATGACATCTTAAAAAAGTAAACTATATCAAATATATTCAAATGTGAACCTATCATCAACACAAAAATACAATCGTATATTTGAAAAGTGTATAATATACATTCATACCAATTAGGAAGAATGGATTCAGTTTTCCATTACGAAAAATATCCATAATTCGCTAGCTTAAGGAAATGATTGTCATCATGAAAATAGGATTTCGCATAAACTGTGTCACCAATGATAGTAATTCGGTACTTAGAGGATGTTACTCGATATTGACCTCCAGCACCTGTAATTGTAAAGTTTGCAATGAATCTCCATTCTCCAATAGGGAGGTTGCGTTGTGCACGATACATCTGAGATCTTTTTGCAGAAGCATGAAGTTTTTCACCCTAATCACAAAATAAAAGCTGATATAAAATATTTTTGGTGGTAAACATCGACCAATCTGTATAGATATTTGATATTACGACTCTATGACAATATATATATATATATATATATATATATATATATAGAGACTTAGAACTTACATTTTCATCTGCTAGAATGCATTCAAAAGATTCGCCAAAGCTGTTGTTTAGCTTCCATGAGTGAAGAAACTTTATGTGTACTCTCCAAGTACCCTTCTTGGGTTTCACTTGGTTAAGAAAAACGTAACTTTTCTTGTTGGACATGTTGTTCATTTTTCTTTTAGGGATTTGCTAATACAAAGAATGGTAGATGAGAGGTGAGAGGTCAGTTATATATATATAGTAGTTTGCGTATGAAGAGAGACTATTATTTTGTATTTACTAGCTAGATTTTTGGGAGTCAATCACGCCAAAATCTCAATATTCTATGCCTACATAGGTAAATTAATTATGATAAATAAAGATATTCTCATTTTATACTTCCAAATTTTTTGAAATATTATTACGTTTAAAGAAAGTCAGATTTTTAGTGAATCACGTTATTATGATCTGTTGGAGATACGCGAGTTATTACGTAACCGAAACTTGTATTAGCTAATGAGAATATCAGATTTTGTTGAGTCAACCAAGATCTATATTCTTTGCCTAGATAAGTAAATTAGTTAGGCACATTAGAATAATATTCGTTTGTTATACTTAAAATGGTTTAAAATTTTTAATATATCAAAATTGGATAAGAGGAAGGTATAAAATGAGGGAATCAAGTAATTAGGATTCGTGGATACATGATTTACTGAGAAGCCGATATATGTGGGGAGCTAATGTGAGGAAATTACTTTTTCTTAAGTTTATATTTTGTCTATATATTTTTATTATATCTTGATTTAAAAAACAAAGGCTCCGGTTTGTCTAAAGTTTGAAATTCACAAACCGGAATTTGGTTATCTATCTTAAGGAGAGCTATTTTTTGCTCAAATTATTATACCTAGTCCGAGGTGTTCGTCATCGATATTAACTTAGATTGAATCAGAAAGATGAACCGTCATTAATGTGTTATGAAATCTTTGATCAAACAATATGTTTGTTCTTGTATTTATCTCATCAAAGGATGGGATGTTCGAATGAGTTTTATATTACGTTTGATCATATTAAATGTTTGTTACTGCAATTTGACAAAAAAAAACTTGATTATATAGAACGTTTGAATACTGTTAATTGAACCGTCTAAGTTATATCTGATTATTGTTGTTGCAGTTCCTGGATCAAGCGATGTATCTTATAAATCAAGGAAATGTGTGTGTTGAATCAAGGAAATGAACATCTTGATGCAGAAACATGTTCAAAAACGGATTAATGATGGGGCTCTGGTACCAAGCTCTGTTGTTTGTTGGATAATGAAAATGAAGAAATAATGTTTTCGAAGTAAGGTAAGAAGCATTGTGTAAAAAAAATGAGGAAGATGATGATAGAATGAAGAAGTGTTTGAGCCTGAGATTAACTCCTGAGTCATCAAAAAAAAAGTTGGATGTTTGGAATTTAATTTAAAAATATAAAATAATAACTCAGTGGTATTTGGATATAAATAAGTTGAAATTTAAAAAGATAATTTCTAAAGTGTACTTCAGCTTTAATAATATAGATATTTGTTTTTTTTTTCTCGGATTAGGATAACTTTGTCTTTTGATAAAATAAATATGAAAACATCATAAATAAAACAATTGTTTACTCCCTCAGACACTTTACTACTTTGGAATTGCATCCTAAGACACATTCAACATGTGACACACTTTCAAGAAAGTGAAAGTCATATATGCCCTCTTTTCATAAAAAAACCAAATCAAACCATCATACCGTTTCTATAGATACCGGTTTAATTTATGTACCAAACCCATTTTTATCAATTCCCAATCTTGATATCAAATCCAAAATTAAAAACCTCTCGTGAAATTTTTTTTTGCGGGGCAATTCTCAAAAATCTTAGATCCTATTTCACAAATCGTTCTTCACACCCATGCCATTAATCCGTCTCCTCCTCTCTTGTATAACTCAGATCTGACTTAATTGATGGATAGACAAGGTCTGGTGCTTCTAGTGACTCATCTTTCACCTTCACCACTTGTTTTTTAGGTATTTTTGTGGTGAACCTCCACGGGAGATTCTGGTTCATTGGTGTTGACGGCGGCGAGATCAGTTAGAAGACGACGAACCAAGTGTGAAAAGTGGAGGTGTCGTGGTTGTGGACAGAGAAGATATGGATGGATGAGGTGTGAAAAAAGAAATTGTAGATGGATAAGATAAGAAATGAGGAGTTGTGGACATGGGATTTGAGTACATGAGATCCAGATTCGATGGTTAAGAAGAAGACACAACAATTAATAAACTGGTCACTCATCTTTCATCTTCACCACTTGTTGTTTAGGTCTTTTTGTGGTGAACCTCCATGGGAGATTCTGGGTTTTGGTGGTTCATTGGTGTCGACGGCGGCGAGATCAGTTAGAGGACGACGGATGAGGTGTGAAAAGTGGAGGTGTTGTGATTGTGGACAGAAAAGATATGGATGGATGAGGTGTGAAAAGAGAAGTTGTACGTGGATGGATAAGATATGAAATGAGGAGTTGTGGACATGGGATTTGAGTACATGAGATCCAGATTCGATGGCTAAGAAGATGCCACAACAATCAACAAATCTATAAACTAAATGTTGACAGCGAAACAAATGAACCAAACTAATAAATTGAACCGGTTTCAGTCTGGGAAACACATGTGCTCGTTCACAAGGGTGAGGGTTAATATTGTCTTTTTTATCACTAAAGATAAAATAAAGTAGAGAAAAAGTGTCTAACATGTGTATCTAATCTATTAAGACTGAAGTACAAATAGTACTTACCCCTTATAGTTGCACAAAAATTACAGTTTCGTGCCACTGCCATTATAATTCTGTGTTTCAATTAATTAACTCTAACCCAGCAATTATTTTTTTGGGCTTTCACTATATTCTTAGCCCAAATAATTGTTACATGTTGTGTATATAACCAAACCGACAGATCTAATTAATTACGTCCTCTTTAAAAACTAAGTAGAAGAGATTTAACCAAACCGAACATATCTAATAAATTCACTAGATACTGGACTATACTCCTATATTCACATTTTCTATTACTAATGGTCCACGTTTCATGACCTTTATATGTTATAAACAGAGAACTATATTCTTTGTGACTATACATACCAACATTTTGTATATTAATTTTATGAAGGTATGGTTTTGTGGTTTAGATTTTTGTTTGCAATGAGCAATAATTTTTTATTGTTTATCAATTTGCTCCTTAAAATGACGTATTAGCTTAGTAATATCATATAAAATCGGACATAATTTTACTTCTTTCCTTCCACAATTAAAAAATATTCCAAAAAACTACTCTTATATTTACGATAATTCAAAAAAAAAAAATCAACATATCACCTTTTTCTTAATTCTACGCAAACAGCATATCACATTATATGGTTTATATTTTTGCAATTATAAATATTTATTATTGTTTATTAATGTTCTCCTTAAAATGCCATATTAGCTTAGGAAATCCTATAAAATCATATTATTTCATTGAACATATATCAACTAATATACTTAAGCCTTTGATACTTTATAGTTTAATTTATGAAGTAAACTATATGAAAGAACAATAAAACAAAAACACAATCTCATACTTTATAAAAGAATTATAAAGGAAAGCTAATAACATTCACAAGACAAACCAATGTCAAAACTGATCAATCTATGAATCTATAACATAATGAGTATAAAATTTTAAATTGATCGAAATTTCAAAATTAAAATATGATTACGAAGAACAAACACTCGCGCGGACGCGCGGGTCAAAAGCTAGTTGTACCTTATTGTGTAAGACAAACACAAAATAAAATGTGTCTTATAGTGTAACCAATAAAGAATAATTGGAATTAGAAATGAGCACATTAAGTTTCAATGGGCTTAAACTGAGAAAGAAAAGAAAAATTAGAATGGGCTGAACCGATCCATCATAGAAATCTTGATCGAGGGGTTATCTCCCCCCTCTCCTCACTTGCACAATTTGCTTAAATACTTTAATTCTTAACTTTGTTTGCAATTAGAGTTTTGGATATTACTACAAGCTGCCCGATTCAGATTGATCTGGTGCTACTAAGAGATGGCTTCTACTCCCGATGCCAACAGTTCGAAGAAGGATGAAGCCTCCGTGAAGGTCCCGTCCAAAGATCCCAAGAAGAAGGACGACAAAAAGGAAGATGACCTGGTGAGTACATCATCAAATGGATTGAATTTCAAATCTGTACTGTCAGTTATTAATTGTAAATCCATCAAATTGAAATAGGACGCTATAGAATTAGTGTTTTATTGGCACTAGGATGCTATTTGTTTGAGCAAAGTGAATATCATTCCAGTTTTTTGTAGCTATTGATGAATCGAATTACATTATTGTAGTTTGAAGAGGACTTGAAATTAAAGCAAAACCTTGAGCTCTATGTCGAGAGGGTTCAGGATCCCGATCCGGACTTGCAGAGGGTTGCTCTTGAAAGCATGAGGTTCTTGTTATTTTTTTTTCTTTTCTTTTGGGTACTTCTTAAGTGTACCTGTTTGTGTTCTTAACTCTTATGTTTTTTTTTGTCCCGTAGGCAGGAAATCCGAGCTTCAACAACCTCTATGACTTCAGTTCCGAAGCCACTAAAGTTTCTTCGTCCCCATTATGGAACTCTTAAACCATTTCATCAAACAATGCCTGATTCTGATCTCAGTGTATGTCATCATACATTTCACCTTCTTTGTTCCTATTTCTGGGTATGCTTAAAGATTACTTTTTTTTCTTCTGTGTGTTTCAGAAATACTTGTCTGATATCCTCTCTGTCTTGGCCCTTACCATGTCTGTGGAGGGTGAAAGGGTACGCTTCTAGCTACTGGATGGGCTAAACATGGTTTCCTACTTTAATTGTTCCATCTTTATGTACCTCTGGATTCCTTTTTTTTTTTACTAAGGCATATTCTTCACTTTGTTTTACAATATTTTCTAGGAGAGCTTAAGTTATAGGTTGATTGGAACAGAGGGTGACATTGGATCGTGGGTCACGAATATGTTAGGAATTAAGCTGGAGAGATTGCGCAAGAGTATACAAAGCATCATGTCAGAAATTAATCTTCCGTGCCAATTCTGTTTCTCGTCCTATGACTTTTGCACATGTTCTGAGGTTTTCGGAAGTTGTGTTTGGGTTTGTACGCTTCAGATTGTTGGTCTTCTTAGGAGTGACTTACTAACTTAGCATTGCCTTTAATAGTGACATTATAAGATTTCTTATCATTATAAGATTTCTTATCCAATGAGAAAGCTTGCTTATATATGATTATCTACCTCTTTGTTTTATTATCTCAGAGCGAGGAGGCCCCTATTGATGATATAATGGAGCTTGTGCAGCAAATTGTTGCTTTTCACATGAAGGTAAATTCCTTACCCTGTTTTCCTTTGTTGTCTTTTTCGCCCTTGCCGTGCATATATAGGAGGGGGATTTCTAATTTATAGTCTTGATGCTAGTACCTTTGGGTTTTTTCTTCTGTCTTATAAATTTCATTTTATTCCATGCAGCGCGCATAATGCAGATACTGAAGCTGTTGACCTTCTAATGGATGTTGAGGATCTGGATCTCTTACTCGAACACGTAGACAAAACAAATTTCAAGAGGACATGCAACTATCTCACAAGTGCAGAAAGTACTTTCAACATAGTCAATCCTATTCATTTATTTTTCTACACTCTTATTTGTGGTTAAAACCAGTTATATTGTTATTTTACTGATCTTGATTTAGGTCAGTCATGTAGAAACAAGTGATGAGCTTTGCTTAACTGTATTGCTCATAAAAGTCCCTTTGACGTTTATATATTTGAATTTTCAGGTACCTTCCTGGACCAGATGACATGTTGGTTCTAGATATTTCCTACATGATTTACATGAAGTTTGAAGAATACCCAAACGCTCTGCATATTGCATTATTTATTGATAACACGCAGGTAGGATTCTAATCTTCCTGTGGACCTCTATGTTAAGTATTTCTAAGTATATGTGTTGAAATTTTCGATGTAAAGAGTTCTCTTTGATAATTTTTTTTTTGTATTGCAGTATGTTAAACAAGTATTTACCTCGTGTGCTGATCTGCTGAGGAAGAAGCAGTTCTGCTACATGATTGCTCGACATGTAAGTCCTTAACTATCTCTACTTTACTATATTTAACATTTCCATCTCACTTCCTTGTTGTAAGTATGTTTTGGTTTTGGATATGTACTCGTATATGCTTTAAGAGATGGCTGTGTTTTTAGTTTATTATTATTATTATTATATATATATACTCTTTTTTTCTTCCAGCTGCTACAGTACTAGATGAAAAATGAGAACAGTGCTTGAAGTTGTTATCAAAGATTATCTAGGCGTTTGAATGTCTTTTTATTAGCCATGGATGCTGGGCATGTTACTAATGTTTTCTCTTGTTTTAGAACTTGGTTTTGTTTGTCTGTGACGACCTCATTTTTTTAGCTTTCTTTTAAGGCAGACACCAAAGAAATGCTGCATCACTGCTTCAAATTTCCATTTCTATAAAGTACAATGCCCGATGACTCACATTCTTATACGTCTTTTCCCTGCGTATGCCTCCCTGCAGGGTATAACCTTTGAACTTGACGATGAGATGGTTGCAGATGAAGATGACCGAGAAGCCCTACAGGATATTGTTAACAACACTAAGTTAAGTGAAGGATATCTGACTTTAGCAAGAGATATTGAGGTTATGGAGGTGAAAACGCCGGAAGAAATCTACAAGGTAAATCAGTTTAGTTGCAAATTATGTTTTCCTCAGTCTTTGACCTCGCTTTTTGAATTCTGTAGGCTCACTTGCTTGACGACAGGGCCAGCTATGGGGCAAGCGTGGATTCAGCTAGACAAAACTTAGCTGCTACCTTTGTCAATGCATTTGTAAATGCTGGTTTTGGGCAGGTATGGTTGCAGATTGTAGTATAATAGAGCTAGTAGCAGATGCATCCTCTTAATATATTTTCTTATCACAGGACAAACTAATGACAGTACCTTCAGACTCCGGATCTTCTGGAAATTGGCTCTTCAAAAATAAAGAACATGGCAAGATTAGCGCAGCTGCTAGCCTGGTATGCCTTGTCTTATCTGTTGAATTTATTGACTGTGTTCAGATCACGAAAGAAGAAATTGTAACATGATCTTATTGTTTGCATGTGATAGGGTATGATTCAACTGTGGGATGTTGAAGCGGGACTTGCCCAACTTGACAAATATTTTCATAGTAATGACAATCCTATCCTTTTTGGAGCACTGCTGGGAGTTGGGATTGTAAACTGTGGCATTAAAAGCGATTGTGATCCTGTGAGTTGATGTCCTGTTTGGATTTTGCGGAAATCACTAGTGCTTATATTTCCAGATTCTTTCATCTTACTCAGCTTTATTTCTTAGGCAATGGCACTTCTTGGAGACTATGTAGACAAAGAGGATTCTTCTGTCAGAATTGGTGCTATCATGGGTCTTGGAATTGCATACGCAGGTTCCCAAAATGACCAGGTCACTTACATTTTTTGTTTCTTATATTACCTGTTGAATGTTTTTCGTGTTCACGAAACATTAACATGCTCATTGTTCCTATAGATAAGAAGCAAGTTGTCGCCGATACTGAATGATGCGAACGCGCCTCTAGATGTGATTGCATTTGCTTCACTTTCATTGGGGATGATCTATGTTGGTTCCTCTAGTGAAGAAGTAGCACAATCTATTATATTTGCTTTGATGGATCGAAGTGAGGCAGAACTGGGGGATGCCCTCACGCGCTTCTTGCCCCTTGGTCTTGGACTTCTATACCTGGGTAAACAGGTTGGCATGTGTTGTACTTAGTGTCTCTTTGTACGGAAATGGTTATTTGCATTTGTTTGACAGCATCAACCTGTTCCGATATCTACCAGGAAAGTGTAGAGGCGACGGCTGAAGTTTCAAAGACATTCAATGAGAAGATTAGAAAGTAGTGTGACACATGACACTTCTTTCCTATGCTTATGCTGGGACTGGCAATGTTCTAAAGGTATCTAATAGTCTGTGTGCTGGTGGTTGGATGACATAATTCATTACTTGCTATTTTAGTTGCTAACCCTCCTAAATATGTACAGGTCCAAGACCTTCTTGCTCAGTGTGGAGAGCATCTTGAGAAAGGTGATATCCACCAGGGTCCAGCCGTGCTTGGATTAGCCATGGTTGCAATGTCCGAAGAATTGGGAATTGATATGGAGATCCGGTCTTTGGAGCGGATGCTACAGTACGGAGAACAAAACATTCGGCGTGCTGTGCCTTTGGCCCTCGGCCTCCTGTGTATATCAAATCCAAAGGTGAATACTTTTCCAAATCCAGTTTTGTTACATCTGCTTACAGAATATCTCTGGTGGTTTTATGCAGTAATGCTGGATTTTAATTATTTTTCTCCACAATTCCAGGTGATTGTAATGGACACCTTGAGCCGGCTTAGCCATGACACAGATTCAGAAGTGGCCATGGTGAGTAATAATTTTGTTTTACAATGTTCATTAATTTGATAACACTAGAGGGGAGTTTGGGACTAATTTTCTTCTCACTGTTACAGGCAGCAATTATATCATTGGGACTAATTGGCGCTGGAATGTTGGGGTCAAAATCGGTACGACGGAATTAATAGCCAAAACTCCCCGCGAAAATATAAAAGGAATAGTTTTATAAAACCCGAAGAGTCGTTTTATAAAACTCAAAGTCATTTATAAAACTCGAAGAATCGTTTTATAAAACTCGAAGAATCATTTTATAAAACTCGAGAATCGTTTTATAAAACTCGACGATCGTTTTATAAAACTCGAAGAATCGTTTTATAAAATTCGAGAATCGTTTTATAAAACTCGAAGAAACGTTTTATAAAACTCGAAGAATCGTTTTACGAAACCGCAAAAAACCGAAACAGCCGTAAAACGCGAACTAGTCACGACTAGTTCGCCCATGGGCGAACTAAGCCGGCCCGGCTTAGTTCGCTGATGGGCGAACTAGGAGACACTCCACTAGTTCGCCCATGGGCGAAATAAGAGTCACTCAACTAGTTCGCCCATCGGCGAACTAAAGACTTCTCGGATATCCCGCGCCTCGATCTCCCGCATCCCCGATTCAAAACTTACGTCTTTCGACACGGTCACATTCTGAACCACGGCCGAAACGTCTCCCGTTCCGTCTCGATCCGACCTATCATTCAAGTTTTACGATAAAAACCGTAAAACTTCGCTTTCTCGGAAAGAACTCGAGGAAATCGTATAAAACGGCAACGGTTAAACGAAACACCGAACATTGCCTAAACTATACGATNGAACCACGGCCGAAACGTCTCCCGTTCCGTCTCGATCCGACCTATCATTCAAGTTTTACGATAAAAACCGTAAAACTTCGCTTTCTCGGAAAGAACTCGAGGAAATCGTATAAAACGGCAACGGTTAAACGAAACACCGAACATTGCCTAAACTATACGATTTATTCGAGATTTCTCGTTAAAATCATAAAAACTCGTTTTAAATAAAAAACGTCGACAGAATCATAAAAAACGGCATCGGATCATGAAACGGTCTCGTTAAAGTCATAAAACGGTTTTTATCGTAAAACGGCCCGAAAGGTCCTAAAAGACGATAAAAGCCCATCTCGCGACGTTAACGAAATTAAACCCGAAGATACGATAGCGCTTTGACGGTTTCCTCGCAAATAGAAGATAAAAGGCAAGTTTGAAGATAAATAGAAGATTTCCGCAAAAGAAAAGGAAGGATCGACAGAAATGGAAAGTTCCCGAAAAACTTGGATCCGGGAAAAATGGAAAGATTGAGTCGCTTGGGAAAGGGGTATATAAGCCAGAGTCGCAAGGAAGAGAAGGGACACGATTTTCAGAGCTCTCACCATCAAAATTAGCATTTAGGAAATTTTCCGTTTTCGTTATCGAGCTGCGTCTCAACTAGGGTTTTTGTCTTAGATTGTTAGAACTAGGAATTTCACCGACGGCTCACGCATCTAAGGCAACTCTCGTTGTAACCGTTCTTACACGAATTCGGAATAAGAATCCTTCTTGCTCTCAATCTCATTTTTCTTTTTATATCTTTCAATTTATTCATATTAATCGCGTTCTTGGTTACTTGTCGTTGGCTTTCGAAGAGATCCGGTTCTTCTAGAAACTTAGGGTTTTCCCGAAGTTTCCTTTTTACGATTTATTGACAGTAGGTGGATTTTGGTTCCCACAGTTTGGCGCTAGAAGGAGGGGGGGGTCGGATTACTCTTACTCATAGCCGCAAAACGCTTGATCAAAACGATGTATGGATATATGAAAGACAAAGTCACAACTCGCAAAGACGCTGGTAAAACAAATCCAGCAGTGACTACTCGTACAGCCAACGCTCACGCAAACGCTGTAGTACTCAACATAATCGAAAACCTAATCGCTACTCTTCGCCACGGGAAGAGCGACAAAACAAGCTCATGATTTCTATCTCAGATCACTAAGGGCAACGATAAAATTTATCAAACCCCATAGTGTTTTTCTTATTTCCGAGTTGGACATATCTCACGGGTTGAGCAAAAGACGTTTTCCGAGAATTTTTCGGAAAATAAAACTTGCTCTCCTAGGACGCCCGTGGAAAATCCATAGGTTACTCGCGGAAAAAACCCTAGGTTATTCGCGAAATAAACCCTGGGTTACTCGCGGAAAAACTCTAGGTTATTCACGGCAATAACCTATTTTGTTCGCGGAAAAACTCTAGGTTATTTGCGGCAAAACCCTAGGACGCCCGTGGAAAATCCATAGGTTACTCGCGGAAAAAACCCTAGGTTATTCGCAGAAAAACTCTAGGTTACTCGCGGAAAGCACCCTAGGTTATTCGCGGAACAAACCGTAAGTTACTCACGAAATAAATCCTAGGATACTCGCGGCTGTTCGCCGAAAAATCATTAGGTAACTCGCGGAAAAACCGTAGGTTATCCGCAGCAAAACCCTAGGTTGTTCGTGGAAAAACCCTAACTTTACTCGCCGAGAAAGCCCTAGGTCACTCGCGTAAAAACCCTAGGTTATTCCCGACAAAACCCTAGGTTGTTCGCAGAAGAACCTTAGGCTACTCGCAGAATCGGGCAATACTATCCAGCCGAAAAGGCGGTGAGTTGGCCAAGCAACCTAGCCTGCCATCTTGGCGAGCTGACCGGCTTTCCACCTCGTCCCAGAGGCACTGGATTTTCCCCGAGGGTCCGCACAATCCAACTCATAGCTATGGTGAGCCGACCGTACTCTAAACAATAATCGCACTGCTTTTCGTTTCGTCTCAATCAAAGTTTTCGTTGAGATTTTACAACGAAAACAAGATAGCTTGATGAATCGGGACTGTGCTCGCCGACTCACATTTAGGCAAGTTGGACAAGCTCGATGGATCGAAACGTCTCCATCTCGAATCTTGATTGAGACGCTTTTCGCTTCGTCTCAATCAGACTTTCCGTTGAGATTCTACGACGAAAACAAGTCAACTCAACGAATCGAGATCACCCGCGCCAAGCGTCCTATCTCACCGAACGTAGCGCTAGCTAGCTCGCCATACGGCGAACTGAACCAAGCGCCTAGCTTGCCCGAGAGACGCTGACTTTGCCTCAAGGGTTCTTACCATCCGGATCGCCACACAGCGAGCTGAAAGGGTTCACCCGACTTGCCCTATGTCGAGCTGAACCAATCCTCGAGTTTCTCTTTCGAGTCTTGATCGCGCCGATTCTCGTTTCGTCTCAATCGGAATATCCATCGGGATTTTACGATAAAACCGCGAAGACTTGTTTCTTCGTATAAGTTCGAATCAATCGTCTAAAACGGCAACGGTTGACTTAACACCAAAGTTGCCTAAACTATACGAGAAATCTGAACTCTCTAAACCTAATCCGATTTTACGAAACTCTGCCACGCTAAGTCGAAAACATCAAATCATAAACACGTGATTGATTTTTTCAATATACAAAGAGCACCTAGTCGGTCAAATAAAACCAGCAGTACGAAGAAACAAGAACACGAGCTCCGATGGTTAAGTCTTCTCCCCGCTCTGATACTCTCGCTGGTAATTCGTCAAAGACCGGTAGGTCAACAGATGAAGAACGAAGAATAGACGACCCCAAATCATCGATGTAGCTAGGGTATGTCCGATGCGAAAATTTTATTAGACTTCTAATTTCTCGTAGGTAAGAAACGAAAAAGTCTTGTAAACTGCCAAGAAACCTAGAGAACTTAGAATTTAGAAGATAGTCTAGCATGCTAAGTCGTAAGCAATTTTTGTCTATCTCGATTTGTTGTTCTCTAACCATTCAGGCATAACTCGCAAACCGATCCAATCTCTCGTACAACCGAGAAACGATCGCCACGCATTCAAACGTACTCATTTCCTAAAAGAAAAAAGGAGCTANTTGTCTATCTCGATTTGTTGTTCTCTAACCATTCAGGCATAACTCGCAAACCGATCCAATCTCTCGTACAACCGAGAAACGATCGCCACGCATTCAAACGTACTCATTTCCTAAAAGAAAAAAGGAGCTAGAGACGCTGACGTCGTCTTAAAACCGACTCGCTCCTAGAAGTTCTCGTAAATCAGACATACTCCAAGTCGTCTCCGATCCGCCATGGTCTTTAATCGGCCCGGATTGTCGATCATCCAAATCCTTCAAACGAAACTCGTCTTTCTTCTTTCGCCGAACATTTTTCCTCGCATCAAGAAAACGGTTTCTAAAATAAGCGGAAAAATATTCGGACGATGCAAAACCTCGTCGAAATCATCACAAAAGCAAATGACAATCTAAAAACCGTCTAAGTGCTAAAGACTGATCCAAACTTTCTGGAAAATAATCTCGAGGAATATACGGCATCTCTCGTCGCAATCATGCGATTAGAAAATCTCTGCGAAACTTCAGAGCGAAACTCGATCATTTGCCGAAGTCATAAAGATCTTCTCAAACTTGATAAAAAAAGTATAAGAGTCGAAATCTTTAGGCATCAAAGCATTGATCGCATTTTCCGTCAAACCAAGTAAGTCACGGAATAATTCAAGAACATTTGCGGCGAAAGAAAGATCGAGAACACAAAGCAGCAATAGAGAACACGTCCTCCCTTCTTGCTGACTGATCCTATTGCTGATCATGTGATTCATTCCGCCCGAGAAACCCGCTTAAACATTTTGCGACTAGATCTCGGTGAAATAACTTTTGGTAAAACTCCACGAGTGACTCCGAAAAAACTATCACAGAAGAATCAAAAACTAAGCGGAAAGGTTTCTCGAAAAATCTGCGGAAACATTGTTAACCCAATGCGTCGTGCCGATTTACTAAATTCATCACCCGTTACTTACGCGAGAAATCCTTCGTATAATCAGGATCATGTCATCACGAAGTAACTTTCGAAAATGATTGTAACAGGTTGTGCGAAAAGTACATTCCTTATAGCGAAAACCAAGCTATACGATCCGGCACTGAGCTACCAATCTAAACTTTTCCTCCTCGCGACACGATCCGAAAGATCTCACTCTTTAGCCCTTCGGTTCACGAGCATCCGCTCTCATACCTCCCGATTACATCCGAGAATGAGACCGCCCCGCAAACGACTCCGCACGGGCTCTGCATCGAGCTTCTTAGGATCTGTCTCCCTCGAGTAAGTAAAAAAAAAAAAAAAAACAACTTCCATACAAAGGAAAGTTTATACGAAACTTTCACCGTATAAATCAAACCTACAACGGAAAAACGTTTTCTATAAACACGGGCATACTTGGCATATCAAGCTCGACAAAGGCTACTTGGCTATTGTCCGATCGCGCTTCACTTCAATGCCAAGTTTACAAACCGACTCGACCTTTTCGATAGC
>CAKOAT010436265.1:180299-194446 GCA_932364175.1 Eruca vesicaria subsp. sativa | reverse complement strand
TAATAGCGCTATAAAAGAAATCCAAACTTTTGGTCAGCACTTCCGGGCAACTTAGAAATTGTTCCCGGTGAGATGCTCGGTTCCAACCAGACGAATCGTATAAGCCGAGAACCTATCGCGGATTCTAAATCGGTATGGAATCAGGTTAAAATCGCAACAGGCAAAACGAAATCCGACTAGTCATCGCATAGCCTCAATCCGAAAGTAAACCTAGGTCTTGCCCTAAACCCAGCACACTGGTCGCTAACGTCTCAAGGCATGAATCGAGATCCTAAAGGCATGTCTCTTCGTCTATATGTAAACGCTCATTCGATTTACTAAACATCCTAAAACGGGCAAACGAACAAGGCGATACACTAAGGGAAAAAGGAATGCAAGACGACAACTCGCGGACCTCCCTCAATATCAACTCATAATCTTCCCGCTACATTCATACGAATAAAAACACGCTCTTAAAAACGCAAACTGATTTTTAATAAAGCCGCAAAAGCGACAGGGACTCAGAGCCGCACACGGCCAGTCCGAAAACTATAACGGCCACGCTCAGCCAGAACAGACGGCCTACGAGGCTAGTCTCAAGGCCGGCAAAGGTCAAGATGCCATCGACATCAATATGCTCGATAAAAATATAACTAGACCGTAAAGGTCTTGCAGGGAAACAGGTCATACGAACCTTAACTCCGAAACGAACTACGAAAGGCTTGATCCCCTCAAAAGGGAACGTAGGCAGCCTTCACAAGACGCAGCCCTAATCTTAAACGCTTTCCGCTCCCTGGAGAGTGGAAAGATCACTTCCAACGGACCTTTCCGACCATTAATCCCGCCTAACTTAACTAAAACTAGTTAACCACTCGCAAGAACCTTAAGCTAAAGGCTCAAGATTCTTACGAGCTGGGGGCTAACTGTTGGGGTCAAAATCGGTACGACGGAATTAATAGCCAAAACTCCCCGCGAAAATATAAAAGGAATAGTTTTATAAAACCCGAAGAGTCGTTTTATAAAACTCAAAGCCATTTATAAAACTCGAAGAATCGTTTTATAAAACTCGAAGAATCATTTTATAAAACTCGAGAATCGTTTTATAAAACTCGAAGAATCATTTTATAAAACTAGAGAATCGTTTTATAAAACTCGAGGATCGTTTTATAAAACTCGAAGAATCGTTTTATAAAACTCGAGAATCGTTTTATAAAACTTGAAGAAACGTTTTATAAAACTCGAAGAATCGTTTTACGAAACTGCAAAAAACCGAAACAGCCGTAAAACGCGAACTAGGAGACATTCCACTAGTTCGCCCATGGGCGAACTAAGCCGGCCCGGCTTAGTTCGCCGATGGGCGAACTAGGAGACACTCCACTAGTTCGCCCATCGGCGAACTAGGAGTCACTCAACTAGTTCGCCCATCGGCGAACTAAGCCGGCCCGGCTTAGTTCGCCGATGGGCGAACTAAGAGTCACTCAACTAGTTCGCCCATCGGCAAACTAAGCCGGCCCGGCTTAGTTCGCCGATGGGCGAACTAACAGACACTCAACTAGTTCGCCCATCGGCGAACTAAGCCGGCCCGGCTTAGTTCGCCGATGGGCGAACTAAAGACTTCTCAGATATCCCGCGCCTCGATCTCCCGCATCCCCGATTCAAAACTTACGTCTTTTGACACGGTCGCATTCTGAACCACGGCCGAAACGTCTCCCGTTCCGTCTCGATCTGACCTATCATTCAAGTTTTACGATAAAAACCGTAAAACTTCGCTTTCTCGGAAAGAACTCGAGGAAATCGTATAAAACGGCAACGGTTAAACGAAACACCGAACATTGCCTAAACTATACGATTTATTCGAGATTTCTCGTTAAAATCATAAAAAACTCGTTTTAAATAAAAAAACGTCGAGAGAATCGTAAAAAAAACGGCATCGGATCAGGAAACGGTCTCGTTAAAGTCGTAAAACGGTTTTTATCGTAAAACGGCCCGAAAGGTCCTAAAACACGATAAAAACTCATCTCGCGACGTTAACGAAATTAAACCCGAAGATACGATAGCGCTTTGACGGTCTACTCGCAAATAGAAGATAAAAGGCAAGTTTGAAGATAAATAGAAGATTTCCGCAAAAGAAAAGGAAGGATCGACAGAAATGGAAAGTTCCCGAAAAACTTGGATCCGGGCAAAATGGAAAGATTGAGTCGCTTGGGAAAGGGGTATATAAGCCAGAGTCGCAAGGAAGAGAAGGGACACGATTTTCAGAGCTCTCACCATCAAAATTAGCATTTAGGAAATTTTCCGTTTTCGTTATCGAGCTGCGTCTCAACTAGGGTTTTGTCTTAGATTGTTAGAACTAGGAATTTCACCGACGGCTCACGCATCTAAGGCAACTCTCGTTGTAACCGTTCTTACACGAATTCGGAATAAGAATCCTTCTTGCTCTCAATCTCGTTTTTCTTTTTATATCTTTCAATTTATTCATATTAATCGCGTTCTTGGTTACTTGTCGTTACTTAGGGTTTTCCCGAAGTTTCCTTTTTTACGATTTATTGACAATAGGTGGATTTCGGTTCCCACATGGAACTAATAACGCAAGGCTAGCCGGATGCTCCGAAACCTCTCAAGCTATTATTACAAGGACACCAGTCTTCTCTTTTGTGTAATGTGTTCCTAGAACAGCTCATTTTAAGCCTCGGCTTCTTGTTGAAATTATTGTACTCACTTGGCAAGTCATTGTGCAGGTGCGTATTGCTCAAGGGCTGGTGCACATGGGAAAGGGTCTCTTAACACTCACCCCTTTCCACTCTGAACGATTCTTGCTATCACCGTAAGTTGGCCATTCTCTTTATTTCCATGCCATATAGCTCGAGCTTATTCAAAGTGTCATGTGAATCTCTTACCCTGCTCATGGGAACCTTATTCATGGCAGAACCGCACTTGCTGGTATAGTGACACTCTTGCAGGCATGTCTGGACATGAAGCCAATCATACTCGGGAAATATCATTATGTGCTCTACTTCCTCGTTTTGGCGATGCAAGTGAGTTCAATTTGAGTCTGATGTTTAATTTATAGGTCTGGTGATCTTTTTGATAGGATTGATTTTGATCCAAGTTTTTCTTTATAAAAAAAAATATTTGTAGCCGAGGATGATGTTGACAGTGGACAAAGATCTGAAGCCATTGTCAGTGCCAGTGAGGGTAGGACAAGCAGTTGATGTGGTTGGGCAAGCGGGTCGACCCAAGACTTTAACCGGATTCCAGACACACTCCACACCTGTTCTCTTGGCTGCTGGTGAGAGAGCCGAGCTAGCAACGGACAAGTATGTTGGTTCTTCTCTTATACCCTTTTGTTTTGATATGAAATCTTTTGCGTCTGATGATATATAAACTGGGATTGTAAATGGGGAAACAGGTACATTCCTCTGTCGCCGATACTAGAAGGGTTCATCATTTTAAAGGAGAACCCAGACTACAGAGAAGAGTGAAAAACTCATGAGCTGGCGAGACAATAAACAAAGCTGCATTCTCAGTAGTTTTTTCATGCGTTGCTTCCTATGTTGTCATGGTTTTAGGGCCTTTTTGTTTCTTATAAAAGATGTTCTATCTCGGTTATCTTTGTATAACACTCCAATTTATATTTTCCTAGTCTGTTTTCTGTTGTACGTGCAAGTCCGCAGATGCGCCTGCCTGAATCAACTAGATGGCTTTTTTAAAAAAAAAAATCTGTCCACCAAACAATTCAGTAAATTTTCAAATAAAATTGATTTTACATTGGAATTAGTTTTATTATGTCAAATTCATGATCCAAATAAACTAAATCCATAGAAAATTCTGATCCAAAATTTATTTTAGTAAAATACTTTATATACCACATAATTTAAAGCCAGTTGAAAACCTAATCAGGCGTCTTAATATCTTTAGTTAGAGTTATGAATGTTTACATGGTTTATGGGTTTTTAGTTTTTAATTTTTAGATTTGTTTTTTCATTTTTAGTTTTTGTTTTTTATAGTAGATTTTAGTTTTTGAATTTTGATTTTTTTTTAGATTATTTTTTTTAAAAATGTGATTAATGGTTTTTAATCTATCTACTGCTATTTTTAAATACTTGATTTATAAGTTTTTTTTTTAAATGTAGACAATTTTAAATAAAATAATACTAATATAGTATTAAGAAAATATGTATGTAAATTTTACAAGAGGTAAATTCTAATAGTTAAGTTAATTTTATCAATAAGTTTTTTAAAAATGTTCTTGATATCAATTTAAATTAAACTAACTTAGACAAGTCTTATTATATTTAAGTTTATTGTCAATGGTCTTATTTCTCAGTGAACACAAATAATTGGTGAATTACATGTAAATTCATTTTATTATATTTTTAAAAAGTATATGAATTGTAATATAGGAATCGGTGAATAGATATAAGTTAGGAGGAGAATGAGTACTAAAATAATATATGAAAATTGCTATTAATATAAAGATTTCTGAAAAAAATAAAGAAAAACCAACATCAAATATTGCTAGAAATTAAGAAAACATGGTTTTTTGTTTTTTTTTTTTGTTATTGTTTAGATTTAGGTAATTATTACTATAAGTAATTTCTTTGAACTTTAAGAGATCTACTAGATTTTGATCCGCTCTTGAAAGAGCGGGTATATTATTTATTTTACTTTATTTTTAAGAAAATTATTTTCATACTTTTATTTTTTTTCTTTATAAAGATATTTAGTATTTTTTTGTAATTATATTAGGGTTTAATTTTTTTAGTCACTCTCTAGTATGAGGTTTTGATAATTTAATTGAATTTATTATGTTGGATATATTATATATGTACTATAGTCATTTCACACATTTATTTTGTAATTTATTCGTAAGCAGTTATTAATGAATTTTTTTTAAATAACAAAGTATAGCTACACTTTTTTTGTATACTCATGGTAATTAAATAAATAAAATTATATTTTTAATTAAGTTTTCATTATTTGATTTCATATATGATTATAACAATGTTATAGTTACACATATTAATATTTAGAAATTGATGAATGGATTTTGTTAATTTTGGTCCACTATAGTTGAAAAGGACCACTTGAGTTTTTAAAAACCAATAGTGTTTACATAAAAGAATCGTGATATTATAAGGTCTAAAGCCCAAATTTATATCATCTCCCAACCAAAGATAATAGTGACCACAATAGTTGTATAAAGTAAAACATGTCAATTTAAGTAGTTATATGTATAATTCAAAGTCATATAAACAGTTTAGATGCCAAGTATTTTTTTCAATTGGACTCAACAATTATCAATAGGACATGTTTCTAGTTTAATAGTATTGATATTTCCAAAATTTTGATTTGAAAAATAAAATAGTAATTTTCTAGGATAGATCTAAAAAAACTTTTGTCACAAATATATACTTTAAAATTAAAATGACCAAAATAAACATAAATATTTTATCAAAAATAAATAAGTATACATTTATACCATTTGGGTTAACTAATTCTAGACTTTTTTTGTTTAGAGTTGAAGAGTGAGATTTTGTGGATATGATTTCAAATTTTAAAAAGTTAAAAAAAGTTTAAAATTTTCAAAATAAAAAATGCTATTTTGGTCATTTTGTTTTTGAAAGAAAAACCAAAACCCATTAAAAACAAAAACAAAAACCAAAATGGTTTTTATAAATGTTCTATAAATATTTTTAAAAAATAATTTTATGTTAATTTTTCATAAATTTAAAATATTTTTTGAAAATAATAATTTTTAATAGTAAAGTTGAAAAATGATATCAAATTTTGTGGTAGAATCAAAATTTTAATTTAAAAAACCGGAAACAATCTACGCTTGATCAGTGTCTTAGTTTTGCAATGTGGTTTTGCTACTAGCTATTTGGTGAAAAGTAGGCTCAGAATATTAAAACGGGCAAGAAACTAAAAATGGGCTGGAATATATAATTGAGCCTTCTAGTTTCAACTACGTATACGCACGTCTTTAGAGATTGACCAGCAGCAGTAGGATTTATAGGGTTTTAAAAAATGTTCTTGATATAAATTTAAATTAACTTAGACAAGTCTTATTATATGTAAATTTACTGTCAATGTTCTTATTTCTCAGTGAACACAAATAATTGGTGAATTACATGTAAATTAATTTTTATTATATTTTAAAACGTATATGAATTGTAATATAGGAATTGGTGAATGGATATAAGTCAGGAGGAGAATGAGTACTAAAATAATAGAAGAAAAATTGCTATTATATAAAGATTTCTGAAAAAAATAAAAATAAAAACCAACATCAAATATTGCTAGAAATTAAGAAAACAGGGTTTTTTTTACTTTTCTTTAGATTTAGGCAATTATTACTATAAGTAGTTTCTTTGAACTTGAAGAGATCTATTTTTCCAAAATCTTGATCTGAAAAAAAAAAATAGAAATTCTTTAGGATAGATTTAATTTTTTTGTCACAAATATATATATCTTAAAAATTAAAATGATCAAAATAGACTTATACCCTTTGGATGAACTAATCCTATACCTTTTTTGTTTAGAGTTGAGGAGTGGGTTTAGGGGATATGATTTCAAATTTAAAAATTTAAAACATTTAAATTTTCAGAATAAATAATACTATTTTGGTCATTTTATTTTTGAGCTCTATTTTTATGATAAAAAATTAAAAGAGTCTATTTGAAACAATTGCCCAAAATAAAATACTTTAAAAAAAAAAACCAAAACCCATTAAAAATAAAACAAAAACCAAAATAGTTTTTATAAATGTTCTATAAATATGTAAAAAATAATTTTATGTTAATTTATTATAAATTTAAAATATTTATGAAAATAATTATTTATTAATATTACATTTGAAAAATGTTATCAAATTTGTGGTAGAATCGAAAATTTTAATTTTAAAAAGTCGGAAACAATCTACGCTTGATCAATGTCTTGGTTTTGCAACTAGCTATTTGGTGAAAAGTAGGCTCAGAAAATTAAAACGGGCTAGAAACTAAAAATGGGCTGGAATATTTTACTGGGCCTTAGTTTCCAACTACGTATACGCACGTCTTTAGAGATTGACCAGCAGCAGTAGGATTTATAGGGTTTATCAGTTCCCGTAATCTGTCTTTGGAAGCCATCGATTCTCACCTCCACCAATCTCTGCTTCACATTCTCTCTCGATGGCCGCCTCCGCCGTCGCTAGATCGATGCTTCGAGCTGCATCGTCTCGGGGAGCCGCTGCTGCTTCCACTGGCCGTTTCACAGCCTCTCAAGCGAAATCAGTTCCGCCGATGTTTAGAGCCACCGCTAGAAGAAGCTCACTGCTCTCACCTCTCCGGTTAGTCTCTATTTATTCCTGATTTGATCTGAATTACTTTTGTATTGGACTTTCCGAAGTTATATCTTTGAACTGATTAATTTCATGCGTGATCTTGAACCTTGGAAAACACTACATTTCGATCGAATTTTAGCAAAGAAGAACTTTCGGTTTTTTCTTTTGTGATTAAGTCTCAATTCCTAGATCGATCGATTTTTAAGCAGTAGAAAGATCAAACTTTGGACCTACCCTCCCTGATTGATGTGAATTTTAATGAGAAAAAAACTTTTTTTATTCGTTACTTAATAACTTCTAATTTGATGTGATGATGGTAGAAATCCTGTGGAGATGAGCTTCTGTGTGGAGTCAATGTTACCATACCACACTGCCACTGCTTCTGCGCTAATGACTTCTATGCTTTCTATCTCTGGACATTCCTACGGCTGGCTCTCTGACGGTACACTTCCTCTCTCTTCCTTTCCCCTTTTTTTGGTGCTGCCTGAATGAATCTCTGCTAAATGAGGGCATATATTCTTTGTTTGATGATCAGTCTTATTAGCATTTATGTGCGCATAGATCGCTGTATTGGTTAGGTTTGCAGTTTAGAACTTTTTCTGGTTACAATGTGTGAAAAACTGGATCAATTGTCGTTGTTGTCTTTCTGCTTGACATGGCACCCTCAATTGGTCTAGTTTTTCTAATGCTGTAGGCTGACAGAAGAAATTTACCAAGACAAAATGAAGCCAAAGATGTGGGCTTTCCTGCAAATAAACTTATTAAGAAATAGATTAGTTAAACCGAACAACGTTCGATGCTGCATTCTGTTTCAAAACCTTCAGATATCTTCTTCTTAAGAGAAAAAATGTTCCCTCCTTACAATCGAGTGTCTTCTTTTCTTGTTGGTTATTATTGCATCTGAGTTAATTTTCTAGAGAATTTAATGAAAGGAATCATTAATTGTTGGTCTTATACTCCCAGCTTGCATTGATGATGTGTGATGAGTTAGCCAGAAGATCACTGAAGCTACCGTTTATGTACAAAACTCTACCTTTCCCAGAAAAACCTAGGAACTAGAGGCCCTCTTGATTTTCTCCCCTATTTTGGCTCAGTTTCTTGGAGAGAGATTGTGTTTGTTTTTCAGCCTTTTAAGACGTTTGTATTTCATTAGACTGGTAACTGATGTTTCCGTATAATTTATCAGCTTGCAAAGAGGACTTTTGATGAAGTCTACTACAAGTACCCAAATGCGAAGAGAGAAGGTTTTAAGAGAGTTTAGGCAAAGAATAATTGTTGTACTTTTCAAACATAAATGATCTCTTTGGATTGAATTTTCCATATGAAAGACAGATCCTCCATCTTTTAAATCATCTCTGTTACATCAACAGTTCAACACAGTTAAAATAGCATCTCTGTTATTAAACAATCCCCTTATCGTAAATTCTCATGTGAGAGTAACTCAAATGACCTGTCTTCAGTTGTTCCATGATCGCTGTATCATCAGCACAAACTCAAATTTGCATGATCTCTTATGCTAAAACATTCTCCATTTCTCTATCATATCATCTAGATATTTGAAAATGTATTTCTTTGATCCTTTAGTTTCTGTAACCACCATAACTAACACCTGCTCTTCTTGTGGATGCGTCTCTTCTTCTTGCTTCTCAATCTCAACATGCTCATTGTGGTGCATGTGTTCCTAGGACCGGAGCTAGGAAGGGTCAAAGACTGTGTTGCTTAAATCGTTCAGTCTAGCCTTTCGGCTTAGATGATGCTAGAAAGAGTGTGACAAAAATTAAAAGGATTAACTATAAGTGGAAGAAGAGTTGGATCGATGTCTGATAGGATCATACTAGATGAAACCATGGTCTGAACAAAGCTAGGATCATAACTATTTTTGAGCCATTCAAAGCTCGGTCAGCGGTCTTATGCTCGGATCATGCCATAGTACTCTAGTCCACGACCCCGGCCAAACTGGGATGACAGTGGGTGACAGCCTGTATTATTAGGCCTAAGACATCTATTTAGACAATGCACAGTTTTCTAACAGTGTTAGTCGGAATTCAGACAAGTGTTGTCAGATGCGGAAAGGGTGGTTGAGTTGGTTGGTTGGACATCAATTGTCGGAATCAAGAAAAAGTATTAAGATTGTCGGCCAAACTGGGATGAGCTGATTCAGAAAATGATGGTCCAGTTCAGACAAAGAGGTTTAACTTGTCGGCTGGGGTAGTCAACCTTAAGCTCGAGTTTTTGTTTAAGTAAAATTGGCGAGAATGGCCGAATCTGAGAAAAGTTGTGCTGGCAAGGCATTTGAGCACATGCTGATAGTTTTCTACTTTTACTGGACAGTTGCATGCTAAAACCACCCAACTGTGTCAAGTACTATCGTTTGCTGGGTGATCTTGATTGTTGAAACGTTCGAGTGTTTGCGATCTGAGGAATGTGTACAAGAAGTGTCAGAAAGACCAAATCAAACCGACTCTAAAGACAAAGGTGAATGTGTGACTAGGGATAGCAATTTGAACCGCGGCCCGCGGGCTGGTCTCAGAAAAGGCCCATATGGGGCGGGTTTGGGCCTCAAATTTATAAACCCGAGAATTAGCGGGCCTCGCGGGTATTGCTGTTGCGGGACTGGGCTGGTGCGGTTGGGCCACTGCGGTGAAGCGGGCCTCGCGGGTAATCTTGGAAACTGTCCTAATTTTCTTCTTTGTGTCGGCACCTGAAAAAAAAATGGTGAGAAGGCGATATCACCACCGATACTCCTCGAGCTCTGACGACCTTGACTCGAGCTCCGACAGTACCTCCGGCGTCCGCTCTGTTGATCACCAGAGGAGCACACATCGACCTTGTACTCTGTTGATGTCCAAACCTTTTCGTCTTCTCCTCGAGTAAGGCCACCACTGATATACTTCCTCGATCTACCACCACCACCGGAGCTGGTCTCCTTCCTCATCCAACCACCGGAGCTGCTCTCCTTCTTCGTCCAACCACCGGAGTTTGGACAAAGTTGTTACTAGAATACGGTAACAACTTGAGCTGATAGTAGCGAGCTTTTACTTGATAGTAGCGAGCTTGAGCTGATAGTAGCGAGCTTTTTTTTAGATACTAACAACTTGAGCTAACAACTTTTTTTTAGAGTTCTTGCAAGACCAAGGGGTTTTGATGTTAAATGAGAGCACACAGCTATGTTACAAGTTGCTGAAGTTCATCAAAGAGAAGTTATCTGAGGAGATGTGTAATGGATTGAGTGAGCAGTTTCTGATTGTATCTGAGATGAATGTCCATGGAATACGGTGTGGTACTGAAAGCCTCAAGAGGAGTTTGCAGACAGTCAACATCTTGTTGGTTGAGAAAGCCAATGAGAATGCATTAAACACTGAATCATTGAGGTCTACTGAGCTAAACAACCAATCAGTAGAGGTGAGTTTTAGCGAAAATCTGTTTCATTTCAACATGTTTGTCTGTGCTAAGTATTTCACCTTTTGTCTGACTTTAGAAACTCCTGAGATCTGAACTGAGAGCAGAGACTCTAGTAACGAGTTTGTTAAGAGAGAAACTGTACTCCAAGGAACAAGAGATTGAACAGCTGCAAGCAGAAGTAGCAGCAGGTGTACGAGGTAACGAAGTTCTCCAACGTGAAATCCAGAACGTCTTAGACAGCCTTTCAGTAAACACACACCAATTAAAAGACCTCAAGATTCAGGTACTCACATCATAAGTAGTTAACTAAGCTCATTGAGTGTGTTCGAATGATGATGTTGACATCAGATGGTGAAGAAGGACGAGAACGTTAACCGGCTTGAAACCAATCTCCAAGAAGCTGCTAAACAATTGGCTAGCATGAAAGTTGCATTATCAAAAGTGTTGGAGGAAAGAGAAGAGATGTGTAAGGAAGTGAATGACAGCAGAAAGAGAAACGTGGATTTGGAGTCAGCGAGGGAGATGTTGAAGAAGGTATCTAATGCTCTAGTTTGTATGGTCAAGCTATAGTCTACGTTACGAGTAGCTTGCATCGAACAGGTATCTAATGCTCTAGTTTGTATGGTCAAGCTATAGTCTACGTTACTGAGTTTTTTATATTATATGTATGTATAGAGGCTACGGATGTGCCAAGAGTATATGGACCATGAAGGTCGTTCTCAGCAATCACTTGTCATCAACACTCCAAAGTTCCACAAGTGTTACATTTTGCCTTGTAAGTTCCTCTCCACGTTTGGTACTCAACAAGATACAAACATTCAAAGTGTGTAAAGGTACTTGCCCTAGCTGGTGCTGACTTGTGTAGTAGAAAATTGAATCATGCTAGGTTATCGGACTCTTGAATCTTGATATTGCTTGATCGCCAGTAGGAATGGCAAACCTTGATATTGCTTGATCGCCAGTAGAGTTATAAATTAACTTACAAAAATATTATAAAACTTGACCAATAGGAAATAAGATAATTCAAAAAATTTAAAATTAAAATTAAAAATACAAAAATACCCTAACAATTAAACCTAAACTCACGGCTTCCAAGTCTCACGACTTATTTCGTGAGGTAAGCTAAAATCAAACAAAGAAACTTGAGAGAAGAAGAGGCGATGGATCCCAATTTCAAGCTACTGGATACTGGTGATACTCCTACTTATGATCCTAATTTCAAGCCATTGAGTACCTGTGACCTTGAGACTCAAGGACTGCTGGCATCTCTTGACGCTACTGCTGAGGCTGAGGATGAGGATTTCTGTTCTGGTGGAAAGAAGCAAGAGCGGAAACGGAGGCTGATAGAAGTTGGTTCTGATGATGATGAAGTTGATACTGATGTCGAAATAACAGATCCTCCAACTCAACCCTCCCAGCCTCGCAAGCAATTTAGTTTCAGATCATCAATGTCCAGTGGAATTGCAACCTCTTCAAAGGCTACTCAAAGCAAGAAGAAGCCGAGTGTTGCTATAATACGTGGAGGAAGAAGGTCTTCAAAGCCGACTCCAAATAATGGAAAGAAGAAAGCTTTGGAATCTGAAAATATTAACATGGGTGATGATTCTGAAGAACCAAATTTGGATGACAATAAGAGGGAGAATAGGCAAAGGTCTAAGGTTTGGGATGATTTTGTTGTGATTCAAAAACCCAATGGCGAGGAGAAGGCTAAATGCAAGCACTGAAAGAATGAGTATGCCTGGAGCTCCCACTCGCATGGAACTTCGGCGTTGATAAGGCATACGCAGAGATGCAAAAATATAACAAGGATGAACGGCAAGATGAAGCTCGATGGTGAAGGCAAATTACAACCTCGCAAGTATGATCATCTTGTGTTTAGGCAGCTGGTAGCTAAGACGATAGTGCAGCATGATCTACCATATTCCTATGTGGAGTATGAAAAGGTGAGAGCCACTTGGAAGTATCTGAATGATGATGTCAATTCATTTGTCGAAACACGGTGAAGGCTGATGTGTTTCGCTTGTATGAAAGCGAGAGAGATACGCTGAAGAGGGAATTATCGAGTCTTCCTGGAAGAGTTTCCTTGACATCTGATTTGTGGACGTCTCTTAAGCGAGAGGGTTATATGTGTGTGACTGCGCATTACATTGATCGGAATTGGAAGTTAAACTCCAAAATTTTGACGTTTTGTGCTCTACCANTTCCTGGAAGAGTTTCCTTGACATCTGATTTGTGGACGTCTCTTAAGCGAGAGGGTTATATGTGTGTGACTGCGCATTACATTGATCGGAATTGGAAGTTAAACTCCAAAATTTTGACGTTTTGTGCTCTACCACCACCACATAATGGTATGCAAGTTGCAACACAACTCCTTGAATCACTGCAAGAGTGGGGTATCGATGTGAGTGGATCGTGAGATGGCACAATGGCTTGGAACGGTTAAGTCGTTCAAGCGGCTGTTGATAAGCATATTTGACTTTATGGATTTATTATCTATATACATTTGCTTTACGTTGGCTAAGTGAGACTGAATGAATGCTCTCATTCATTAAATATGTTGCTTATTCATCCTCTGTGGATGCATGTCAAGATCAAACCCGTAAGGGTAATGACATAGTATGATCGCGAGACTAAGGCATGAAAGAAGGATGTTGGATTTGGGTAGATATATAATGATTTAAGCTTATAATAGCTTTTTTTTCTAACATTTAGTAGCATACACTACATAATCATATACTTTCTAACTCTATTACATATGATGATTAACTACCTACAACATATATTGATATTGAAAAACAGTTCTACGCATAATGATTTCATGATGAAGCTTTCTCCAAAATACTTGGATCAGTGGACAGTTCTGCACGTACAACATCTACATCTACGATGGACAAGCTCTCTTCACAGTAAATCACCACAACAAACAACTCTACATACAATATTCTGAAACTCCTGAAATGCTTGCATCCTATAATCAAGAAATTATATAGTCTGAGATTCAAACTCCAGACTTAAGTGTAAAAACTTTAAAATCTTAACCACTGAAATAATGTGCTTCCACAATAATAGCTTACTAGGTGATTTTCCCGTGCTCATGCACGGGTATAAATATTTATAAAACAAATACTATAAAATTGCTTGCTATTTACTTTAATTTATAATTTATATGCATAATTTATATTAATAATACTATAGTACTTTAGCAGATGAATGTAGATATATTATATCTAATTGGTATTGTTTTTTTTACAGTCGATTTAGTTATCATATGAATTTATTGGACTGTATCTATTTTTCTAAATTCAACTACAATGTTTTTTATTCTAAATATATTAAATTTTGATTAATTTTCTTATTTGTATTTAGGTTAGTTGTTGTGTTAGATACGTAAATATATTTTAGGAAGATTATGTATAACTTAGTATATATTGTTTTTAGAATG
>CAKOAT010436265.1:160920-179282 GCA_932364175.1 Eruca vesicaria subsp. sativa | reverse complement strand
ATCAACTTATTTATTATACATATTTCGTTTTTAAAATTTATAGTTCATTAATCAATGTTTACTTTTATTATAAATATTATTTGGAAAGAAAATAAAGAAAAGAAAAGATAAATTAAAAATAAATAAAATTTTAATAGTAATGGAAATTAGATATAATATTTTTAGTTCATTAAGGGTATCTATGTAATCAACCATTGTGAAAGTTAACGTGAGCGCGACACATAGAAAACTGACTTCTCAAATAATATTATAGAGATTTAAAAAACTTACTTTTGACTCGAACATCAGTTTATCTATCTAAACTATGTGATTCTTTCTTGACTTGTCTAGAAATGAACTAAAACGCAAATATTTCTAAGTATGGAAAAAATAAGTTAGAAATAATATGATAGATTAGAGTATATATTTAATAATAACTAAAGTTTATTTTTATGAGAAATAATAAGAAGTTAAATAATGGTCCAAGTATGACTTCTTGTAAGTAGATTTATAGCACTTTTGTTTTAATAATATAAATGAAGGTTCATGAATCTGAAACTTTACAAAAAAAAAAAAAAATTGCATTAACATGTATAAAAGCTACAGTTTTTCTTTTTAAAACGGGAAAATGTACTTTAAATCATCAAATTTTAAATTTGGTTGAAAAACATCATAAATTTTCTCTTGGACTATTTAAAACCTCAACTTATTTTAACTAGATGTTTTAATCTCTAACATATTTTAATTAAGCCATTTATAAGACGTCATTCAAATGATTAACAGATTGAGTTAACGGTGTTAATCTCCATTACTAGTCTGTTAATTTCATACGATGCTGTTTTAAATATTTCTTAAAAGTTTGTTCCTCAAGGGAATCGAACCGTGGCTAATCTATACTTGTTTCAAAGTTTCAAAGCTAAACCCCTATACCACTTCCAATTCTGTTAACTTATATTAATATTAATAGGAATAGTTATTATTATTAAATTGTGAAATCATCTTCTTCCAATCTAATCCCTATTTAGTTTTCCGATTTTACCTCTCCATGTCCATCGAAGTGGAAACACCAAAAGCTTGTCTTAATGCCACGGAGATTGCGTGACGAAGCTCAAAATGCTGTGTGGATAAGTCCCAATGCTCAACCGTTCTCATTCTCCTTGTAATTGACACAATTTAGGGGATGGGATTGCAATGAGGAAAAAGATTGACAAAGATACATAGATATGAAGGAGGTAAAGAGAGTGAGATGAGAAGGAGAAGAAGCAAACTAAGCCTAAGTTTTACCGTCAGTTTTACCAAATTTAAGATTTGGGAGAAGCGGTATCTACCCAACCTAGATTGGAGCAGTGCCGATAGCGTCAAATGGGAGAAATATGATTTGGAGATTTCATAATAATAGCTGTTAGTATTAATACAAGTTAACAAAATTGTAAGTGGTCTAGTGGTTTATCTTTGCAACTATCATATCTTTTCAACAATTTTTTTTTAAATTTCAAAACGACGTTGTATGACAAATTTAACAGAGGTTAGAAACAAAAAGTGATCATGTTAACTCAATTTGTTAACCATTTTAACGACTTCCTATAAATGAATTAGTAAAAATATGGTAGAGGTTAAAACGGTTAGTCAAGATAAGTTGAGGTTTTAAATGATCCACGAGAAAGTTCATCGGTTTTTTCAACCAAATTTGAAATTTGGTGATTTAAATGACATTTTTCCCATTTAAAAAAAAAAAACGGAGCTTTTATACCTGTTAACTTAGTGCATTTTTTTTCATTTGTGTAAAGTTTCAGATTTATGCTCCTTCATCTATATTATTAAAACAAAAGTGCTATAAATCTATTTACAAGAAGTCATTAATTTTTTTTTAAAAGTATTTTGACTTAGATGTCAACAAAATAGGTGCTAACATGTCAGGCTCTAGTAAAATTAAACTGATTTATTATATAATAGATTCAAACAACATATTATCTTTCAGTTTTCATTATCTACAATAATTTTTTCTCCTTCTTCTTTATTTGATTACTAGGGTAGCGGAAGCTTGTATATCTATTTATATTTTTGACATGTTTTTGTTTTTATATTATGTTAAATACATTTTGTGATATTATATTATATTATTTTTTCCTTTATATTATGTTTTTACTTGTTAGTGATGCACACATTCTCGTCGCATCCTCCATCTAATCGATAGTAACATTCCTTTTCATTTCTTGTTATTTTGGGTAAAATATATCATGATTGTAACTGTTAGAAATTCTCTTAAATGTTTGTTCAACTATATATATATATATAGTAGATCTTTTGTACGTGATTACACGCTTTACGTAGATTGTGTATTTTTCTCAATCATTTGTGGCATTTATTTTAAATAGCTTTTCATAATTTGAAACTAATATACTGAAAAATATATGAAAGTATAAAGCTGAAGAAAATAAGTTGACTTTTTTTAATACTGTTGTCTTTTTCTAATTTGACGTTGGTGTTATATGCACTTAGCGTTTTTATACTGTCTTTAACTGGTTTAATTTGACCCATCTTACATGTTTTTTGAAGTTGCTAAGGACATCCACAAAGAGGGTGAAAATTAAAAGTAATGAGCATACATAAAAAGCAATTTTACAATCGAAGTTGCTAAGGACATACTCAAATTTATTCTTCGTGTTAAAGTGAATAATAACTTTTCTACAATGTTTATAAAAGTAATGAGCATACATAAGAAGCAATTTTATTGAACTTAAGACAACATAGATTATAGGCTCGTATAAACACTAACTTTTTTTAAAAAGTACCCAATTAGAATTAATTTCAAAAAATCAGGTCGACTCATCCAATTTGATCAAATTCTAAACTAACAATTTGATCAAATTCTAAACTAACAATTTGTTCAAATCTAAATTAACAATTTGATCTACGGAGTTGTGAAAGGTTAAAAGCTTTTGATCTATACAAAGAAAAAACACTATACAAAGAAAAAACACTATACAAATCATTGTACTCATTGTTCAAATTTTCAAACGTTATTCAATTTCAAACATATTACAACACATTCTAAGAAGGTTTCAAACTTATGTTGTACTTAAAGTTAATGATCAAAGATTATCACATAAGTTTACAACAATAACAGAGAAGAGAAAAAAAACTTACAGCTAAAAGTCTTGAACAGACACATTGTAACTCAAGCTGCATGAAATACAAAAAGGCACCAAAATACATCTTTTGAAATACATCAAAAAGGCACCAAAATACACCAAAATACATCAAAGCTCTTTATAGTGGAGAACACGGACGGTACTTGTTCCAAGTGCTACTTTCAGCTTTTGAAAATTTACAGAAACTTTCAGCTTCTGAAAATTTACAGAAACTTTCAGCTTCTGAAAATTCACAGAAACAACAATAGCTTTGAATAGGATCGTCTTCTTTTTGGATAAAGAATTCCTATACCTTGACCATATCTGAAATTAATTTCCTTGGTTTTGGTGGTAGAGAAAAACTTGATCTTTATGTTTCTTTTCTTCTTTTTCCAGCAAGACAAAGTTCTGAATCTTCTTCTCCTTGAATCTCATCGTCAAGCATTTCATCCTTCTGATCATAAGAAGAAGTTGACTCCATCTGTACAAACAAAAACAGTCAAGATCAGTTCTGGAATTGAGTCTTTTATAAATAAAGTTTTTTGCATATAGGACAGAATTGAGAGAAAACAATATAAGTTTTTTTCCACCCCACGTTTAATATGAAACAGATAAGTGTCGGATCATGAAAGATCTCTATTTTAACGATTACAACAAATGACAAAAAATCAAATTAGCACAACTTTCCAAGATTGTATATTCATAAGGCTGTTAAAGGACTCATCTAATAAGAAAAGACAACATGTACGCATAAAAGTTCTTTTTTTTTTTTTTGTGAAAACGCATAAAAGTTCTTCACCACCAAGAACCAAACAAAAAACCAAAATTTTTGTTCAGATGTTACAGAAAATTTGGGTTCCTTTCAGAAAGTTCTATGCTTTGCTTGATATTGAAAATTTTGGTTTTTTGTTTGGTTCTTGGTGGTGAAGCTAAACCATAGACACGAACAAACCTAAGAATCAGACAGATCATGTTTTCAAATCAGCGAGGAAGATAGCAGAATATCCATTTCATTTCTACGGAAGTGTTTAGAAATGAAAGGATTGAAGTATGATTTGCAGGGTATGAGGCCATATTTATAGTAAAAGATTCACTCACTCGAAGTAATGAAAGATGAATTGAATGAGAGATAGTGAAAGGTGTGGGAAGATGTTGTTAGAGGACGTTTGGACTTTACGGACTTGCGTAACGTCTCCGGATTTCTTTCGCCGGTACGTTCAAACCAAAGAATAAGACACGACTGTTCTATGACGACCATGCCGACGATGAACTTGAAAACCCTTCGGCTGAATCCTCAAAAGATTGAAAAGATTAGGTTGATATATGTTCAACCCAATAACCGTTCATTTGAAGCCCAATCTGAAATTACACGCCGACCCATTAAGAAAGTCCTTTAAAAGTGAGTCGAAAATCGTAAGGGTGTTACCACGTGTCACTCTCCCCTTTCTTGATTTTCTGACGTGGCACTCCAAACTATTCTTTATAGTAATAGATATAATAAAATTTAATAGTGTATTTTAGAATTTCTGAAATTTGGGAACATAAAATTATCCTTTTATAAAAATTTCTGAAAATTCATTTATTTATTAAAATAAATTTAGTCTGATTTGTTTAAACTGTAATTATATTTAAACTAATAAGTATTCTCTGGCAAAAAAAATAATGAACATTATATACATTTAAATATATATTCTGGCCATTAAACAGATTGTATGTGACACCAAGCAGTTAAAATGTTTAATTATTCAAAGTTGATGAATAATGTTTTTGACAAAATAAAAAATAAAACAAAACTTTGTATTTTTCTGATCATATACTTAATATATAGCCACACTGTAGCTTAACAGTTAAGGTTTTAAGGTTTTTACATCCAAGTCTGAGGTTTAAATCCCTAAAAAGAGTTTATGAATCAGTTTGCGTTAAGGAAAGCTATGTGACTATGTGGTGATCTTTGGTTTTATTTTATTTCTTGTTCCGATTAGCTCTTGTGCATCTCTGATTTTATTTATGTTTTAGTTTACTCCTAGTTGTGTTGTCAATATGGCTTATTTTTCTATAGAAGGCCAAGTTATGAAATAAGTTTGGTTATTATTTATCGTTTATCATTTTGAAGGGATGCTTTGTTGTCTGGTTACTTTGTGTTGATGCAGTTTCAGTTGAACATCTTGGCTTAGATTGCAGTCAGCATGGTATGGTTGAAATCTTGGGCTTCCCCATTACTGGGCTGGGGCTCTGGACCAGATCATCTGCTCAATTGCTTGGATTGCATTCTCTACGGCTGATCTCTTTAAAATAGTTCCAGAAAGCATGCTCGAAGATGGAGAAGGTGCGAAAGGTTTACAGTGTCTTACTTAGGCTTCTCTTCATGGTGAAGCAGCTAAGTGAGCAAGGTTTACAATGGATTACTGAGGAACATCATTTGGTCTCTTCTAGTATTAAAGTCTGAGATGAGATCACTGCATGCATTGTTCGTGGATTGAGGTGAAGGAAAGACAAGTTATGGTTTATGGACTTCATACCTTGGCGTCTGAGTGTTTCTCGGTGGAAAAAGGTAGCTTATGTTATGATTGTAATGTTTGGTTTTTGGTGTTTAGAGATTGTCTTACGAATTCGACTTTGTTATTTTATTATCTCTATGGAAGTACATAATGTCTTAAGAGGATTGTATATACTCGTATTGGTTTTACTGTGGGTTCATCCAAGGTTCCCACCCTATTCGGCTCTGCGAATGAGGATACTAGACAACTGGATATGTCGTTTGGTCATGGAATTTACAATGAAGAGGATCATGATATTCAGGAAGTTAGGAAACCACCGAATTTTGACAGACTATGGTACACAAATATTAAATTACTTGTAATTACTGTTGTACATGTTCAATTATTCTAGTAAAGGCATATCGTAGGTGGTTACTACAGGCGTGTTTGTTGCATATATTACGTAATTTCCATGGGCTCTATTGGTGCACAAAGGTTACAACTTATCAAACTGTTCCACAGATCGTAGTGGATCTCTTCAAACCCGTAGATATAGCTCAGAGAAGCACTTCAAAACCTATTTTATGAGAATTCTAAGTTAGAATTGCAGGGGATTGAGAATTAAATGAACTATAAGTTTTCTTCGAGAGATATGGAATAGAGAGAAACCAGATTTTTTTTTTTTTTTTTTTAGCAGAAACCAACACATGGGTCCTCTTTTTTTTTGCAAAAATTTCAGGCGCATCTTGGCTTAGTTAGTTTGGTTACAGGGGATCCAATTGGGAGGAGTGGAGGTTTAGATTTATTTATAATATAAGAACTATCAGGTCAAAGTGTTATATTTAAGTAATCGAATGATAGATGTGGAAGCGGTACTGCTTGGAAAACAAGTTTTCCTAACATTTGTGTATGGTGACCCGGTTAAAAAACTGACAGATCAAGTGTAGGAGAGATTGGCGAGATAGGGTGTTGTTGAGATTGGAGCCCATAGTTTATTATCAGAGATTTAAATAAAATTACTGGAAATCATGTAAAGAAGGAGGATCTTTAAGGAGTGCATGATCTTTTCTACCTTTTAACAACATGATTCGAAATACCAGGTTCTCGGGTCGAGGGAACCTAATGTCTTGGCAAGGACGAAGAGGGACATAGTTTGCTGCCGTCTAGATCGAGCATTAGCAAATGAGGAGTGGCATTTGTTATTATCGTACACAGAATATATGGGCATGGTTAGTTTTGATCACAGAGCAGTAGTTGTCTTTATGGAGGATAAAGTTCCCAGACTATAGGAAACATTTTGGTTTGAAAAAAGATGGATTGGAAATGATGGCTTAATGGATTCTATTGATATAGGCCGGAAGATGTAGAGTGACGATGATTCATGGGGTTTTGTTACAAAATCAGTAATTTTCACCATGAAATTGCTAAATGGAGGAAGAATAACCCTCCATATGGAAAGAAAAAAAATAAGTGAACTCCAACAAGCACTGGAAGATGTACAATCAGAAAATAGTAGTACTAAACATGAAATAATGGATGTCTCTCAGAAACTACATGAGACATATAAGGATGAGAAGGATTATTGGCAACAAAAGATCATGGATATGTGGAATATGGCTGAGGATCTTAATATGGAGTTTAACCACGCATTGACGAAACAATGCCGAACCAGGAATAGGATTGTGGGATTACACGATGCGACAATGGATAATAGAGGATAAAGGAGTGGAAAAAGTAGCAATTGATTATTTTGATGATTTATTTGCCACTACTTTTCCCTCTAATTTTGATAGTTTTCTGGAAGAGATTCCACCATCTATTACTCAGCAAATGAACCAGCGCCTGATCAGATTGGCAACAGAGGAGAAGGTGAGACAGGCTTTGTTGATGATGCACCCGGAGAAAGCTCTTGGTTCGAATTGAATGACATCACATTTCTTCCAACATTCGTGATACATCATTATGAAGGATATGCTGAAAATTTAACCAGTTTTTAAGCACCTGGAAGCTGGACACATCATTAAATATTATAAATATTTGCTTAATTCCAAAGATGGAGAGGCATACAAGACGGATATGTGTCCGATTAGTCATTGTAACGTGGGATATAAGATTATTTCAAAGGTTCTTTGCCAACGGTTAAAAGTTGGTCTTCTCAAAATAATTTCGGAAGCACAATCAGCTTTTTTCCCTAGGAGATTAATATTGGATAAAATACTCATTGCTTAGGAAATGTTCCACGGGTTTCGGGCCAAGAAATCATGCCAGACCAAGTTTATGGTAGTCAGAACGGACATGAGCAAAGTGTATGATAGGGTAGAGTGGACTTTTATTCAGAATTTTCTTAACAAAATGAGTTTTGACGGTGCAATATAGAGTTATTTTAGATGGACATCAACAAGGGAGTATTATTCCGCAGAAAGGGTTATGACATGGGGATATCTTTCTCTATATTTGTTTATCATGTGCACAAATGCACTAATTTCAGACATAAAGAAGGCAGAAAGACAAAAACAATTGAAGGGGTTGAAGGTTACAAGAGCTTTTCGATCGGTATCACATCTGCTTTTTGCAGATACTAGTTTATTTTTTTGCAAAGCACATAAGGATGAATGTTATTGTGATAACCCATCCCGTGGAAGCTCAGAGTGTGCAGCACATCGACCCTATCCCCTCATATGTGAGCCCTCACTGACTCGTCCATGTAGGTTATTGATGCACTTGGCTTCCCTTGAATCCATAACCTCACTCTTTAACAACCTTCCCACAGGATAAGCTGTCACCAATTGAGTGACGCCAAGAGCATCAATAACCTACATGGGGGAGTCAATGAGGGCTCACATGGGAGGGGTTAGGGTCGAAGTGCTGCAGCGCTGTGAAATTCCACAAGATGAGTAGTCGCAATTATACTATTCTCAAAATCCTGAAATAATAGCAGGTTGTATCTGGATAGTTGATAAACTTCCAAAAATCCTCGATTCATTTTGGTTTTAAGACTGAGGAATCTGTGTGGCAGAAGCATGAACATATTAAGCATCCAGAATATACAAGGAATGGGTTTGAACTTGGGTCTCACAGGAAGTTCGGGAAATTCCAAGATCCAAGTTTTTGGGTTTGTCTAGGAATGGCTACACACTAGAGTTAATGGTTGGACGTTTAAATATTTTTTTATCAGAGTGAAAGAGGTGGTGATCAAGTCAATGATCACGACTCTGCCAAACCATGTCATGTCTTGTTATTGAATTCCAAAGACAGTAACCTTAAACCTGAGAAGTGTGGTGGCACAATTTTGGTGAAGTTTAGAGGGAAATACAAGATGTATGCTTTGGAAATCCTGGGATAAAATTTGAACAAGTAAGGATGAAGGAGGATTGGGGTTCAAGGATCTTTCAGACTTTTATACAGCTATGTTAGGAAATAAATTATGGCGCTTGATATAGAAACCTAAAACATTATTTTCTCGTGTCTTCAAATGATGGTACTTTAAGAATGCTTTAATCCTGGAACCGATCCCTCATACTTGCCGTCATACATATGGTTAGAAAATAATTAATCAAACGGGTGGGATCATGATCATCTATATCAGTATGGAACGATCCTTGGCTGCTAACCACTCGCCCAAGACCAGCAAAATCTTTGTCCACTTCTCACAGTGGATTGTATCAACAAGTCAACATCACAGACATGGGACCCTCAGCTAATATGGTCTTTGGTGGCACCAGAAGATGTGAAGATTATAGAAAGTATACCTTTAAGCAGGCATCGGCTGGTAGATCAAGATGGATGGCACTTTACAACTAACGTGAAGTATTGGGTAAAATTAGGTTATCAGGTAGAATATGTGTACCCAGATAGTGACATAGTGATCCCGTGTATTGATTCACGCTGACCCCCTTAAAAGCTCACCCTTGGAAGATTCAATGTCCTCCAGAAATGAAACATTTCCTCTGGCAGATAGTATCAAGTTGTATATCTATAAAGAAAGTTTGCAGAGCAGGGGTATACAAGGTGATATTTAATGTGCGAGATGCAGGCCAGCGAGGAATCTATTAATCATGTGTTTTTGAATGTCCTCCGGCAATCCAAGTTTGGACACTTTCTAAGGTCCCATGAAATCCGGCCATTTTTCCTTCTCAAGAGTTGTTTACAAATATAAATTATCTATATTGGAGGGTGTCCCCGCATATAGTCAATCATCAATCTCCATGGACTGGACCAGTTTGGTTAACAGAGTTTGCATGAGTCTGTTTAAATTACTGACAAAAAAAAATACTTATTTATAAAATCTAGCAATATACTAAAATGATAGATGCTAAAGTTTATTTTTCACACAACAAAAAAATATAAATTATCCTAAACAAATATTATTTTTATAGTATGACTAAATTTTGACCAATAGCCACATAAACACATATTACATTTTGACCTTGTTGATTGAGATAAAACTGTTTTGTATGCAAAAGTTAGAACTATTTTTTAAAAACATATTTTGAAAGAGATTATGTATTTGATTATTTCATATTATAAATTTATTGCTAAGTCATTTTTTTCATATTGCAAATATCTAAATTCTATTAATTGATACCCAACTTGTCATACTTGAAATCGGGTGCAGAACAAATAATGAGTACAAGACGAGTAAAGAATTGTGCCCCTAAACACTAGATACTTAACGCTATTTAAATTTACAATAGTATCGAGTTGTATATCGGTACAGAAAAGTTTTCAAAGCAGGGATATACAAAGGTGATATTCAATGTGCGAGATGCGGAGCCAGCGAAGAATCTATTAATCATGTGTTTTTTTAAATGTCTTCCGGTAATCCAAGTTTGGGCGCTTTATAAGGTCTCATTAAATCTTGCCTTTTTTCGTTCTTAGTCTTTCTTTACAAACATAGATTAGTTATATTGAAGGGTGTCTTCGCATATGGACGATCATCAATTTGCATGGATTTTATGGTATATTTGGAAGGGACAGAATAATTAAGTTTTCAGCAATTTTGATGTGGATCCTCGAGACAAGTTTAAATTGGAAGAGACTGAATTTTAATTTGGAGAGAGGCCTAGGCCTCAATCAAAATTGGACCCCCAAATTACGTGGAAATGAAGAGGTTAGCTTACCTGTGATCCCGGGTCGTTGGTGTTTTATAGATGGGTCATGGAAAGCCCAATAAATGTTTACTGGACATGGCTGGTATAGTACACTTCAAGGGTTTGAGGGACTAATGGCAACAAGAAATACGAGAGTAAGCCTATCGCCATTACACTCGGAGGTGGAAACTCTAATATGGGCAATGGAAAGTATGAGGAACTTATGTCAATTTCATGTCATTTTTGCGATTGATTGTATATAATTGGTGAAGATGGTTTCTGCACCAAAGGAATGACGTCTTTGCGAATTATTTGGAAGACATCAAGATCCTTTAAGAAGATTCAATCACGCAGAAATCATTTATATCCCCACTGAATACCAGTCTGGCGCAAAGTACCAGGAATCAATTATCTTTCATTGTTCATATGGATGTCGAGTTACCAGTTTGGTTTGTAGAGCCTTCATAGAGTCTGTTTGAAGTTGTTGACAAAAAAATCCCAGACTACGCCTTCTTATAGATTATTGGATGCAAAGCTTAGTTCCAAAGTACTGTAGGTAGAGTATGTCCATCGAGGATGCCTAGATGCAAAACCGTATGTTGATCCAAGTGTTTTGGGAGAGCTTCATCGTGGAATCATAATCAGTGATGTTGTTCGTCAATAATGTATATGTTGTAGGTATTTAATCATCATATGTAACATAATTAGATATTGTTATTTAAACATCATAATTAGAGATTCTATTTTTGATTTCTGATAATTAAGAAGTCATCTTAAAACACTGTATTACCATGGCCGGTTTGAAAATATTCAATTATTTAATTTATATGCATGAAATTGTGAATTGTAAATTTATTTTAGTTTTATAAAATCACATTTTGTGTAGTAGATCTTATATTTTTTTTTTAATTATCTATAACATACATTTCTACAATAGATCAAGGTTGTAAGTGTATTATGGGTGTTGTTATATCTAATAAAGCTTCAGAAAATAAGTGATGAGCTAGATGTACATTAATCTTATTTGGCTTTCATACCCTTTGGTTTTGGGTATGATAGTTTGTCCTCAATGACTGCCAAAAAACTGTAGGTACCAAATGTAATGGCATGGGAGTTGTTCTACGACGGGCACCATTGTCAAAAAGGCAATTGCATCAAGCACTCAAATATTTCTTTACATTTAAGGATCCCCAATTTCTTACAAAAGTCAGGATAGTGTTAAAAGGTTACTTAAATTCATCCCCATTAGAGTAAAAAAATATATTGGAAACTGATATGTGATCCCTTAATCAATCAGTCTAATTACAATTTAAAAAAAAATTAATAACCTTAAGAATTCATGAGGTCCCATAATTATTTTTTTTAAAACATTAAAGCTTTTTAAAGTTAAAAAGGGATTACATAAATTGAAAAGTTAAATAAATTAGATGGTTTCACTATCTTATCTATAAAATAGCTGATTTAAAGTTTTGATGAAAAATAGAATTAAAATAGTCTTTCTTTCATAATTATTATCTTTTTCTTATTATTTCACTTGATTATGCTTATATTTTTTTTATTATAGTAGTTGGCATAAAATTAACAGTTATTTATAACAAATAATCTTTGAATCTTTTAGAAATTTTCCTTTTTAATTTCATATTTTCATATACTTTTTATTGATAGAGACATTTCTGTAATTTTTAATTATTTATGCTAAAATTATAATATTTTAAACTATATAAAATTTATGATTTTTTTTTAATTCGCCTCAAGTCCGAAAAAGGTCTTCGCATGGCACTGTCATCAACACATATAGATTGTAAGAACCTAGCATTACATAAGTATTTGAATGTTAGTAAAAATTACACCAAATGATTATAAAACCAAAAAAAAAATTGAATCAACTGTAACTAACTCTATTTTTACGAGAAATCAAATATGTAAGATAAAAAAGTATTTTGGATCATAACAAAAATTTAATTAATTTTCATTCGTTTTGAAATTTTTCTCACTATTCCATATGTATATTTTGGATATTGAAAATACAACAAATTTTGATTTTTAATAATGATTTATATTTTATAATAAATATGCATTATTATCTACTTTAACAAATATATATTTGTCAAAACCCGGACGTAGCCTGCAAAAATTTCTAGTATAGTTAAATGCAGTAGAAGTGTAAATAAGATTATTTATAAAATTGTACATCTGAAAAAAAAAATCATATAAAAAGATCTCTTTTTTTACGTGAATTTTTCTGTCTCAAGTGAATTTCCTAAAATCAAAATTCGCCTACAGGTTAGGAAAAAAAATATTTACAATATATATATATATATATATATATATATATATATATATTTATATCAAAAAACATATTCGAAAATTTCATTCTGCAACAATACTAGCAAAAAAAGATTAATGATCAACCACCAACAAAAATAAAAATGTGTTTTTTCTACAAAAAGAAATACAAGACAAAGATCTGATAACAAATAAATAAAGATAATCTGACAGCGAATGATTGACACAGTATAAACAAACCACATTAAAATAAGAACAAGTCTTAAACGTTTAATTTAACTAAGATAACAAAAACAGAAGCAAATTTTCTTTAAAAAAGTAACAAATCCCCATTCAAACCAGTTCAACATTCATAGTCATTGAAATTTTTATCATCCGCCATAGAAACTTAAGCTGAATCTCTTTACAAAATAGTACTTCAATGGCAAAAAGGATAAAAACATCCATTATATTCAAACATAATAATTCTTAATCATATATAATTCCTCTTCACCAAAAAGTTAAAAAAACGAAAATCGTTATCATGCATATTTTTTGAAAATCACAACCTAAAAAACAAAAGCATACAAAGATATAAGTAACGCGAACACAAGATGTAAGATTATTATATTCTAATAAGTAAGAAATAAAATGTTACACAATGACATAAAAATCTTAATTACACTTTTAGTATTAATACGAAAAATAAAATGTCTACTAAAAGATCAACAGAGATATAATATAAAAAAATGGACAGAAAATAAATAAAAGAAAAGTGAAATTAGATGACATTACAAAACAAACCAATTAGAAAATAAAAAATGACATAATAGAAAAAGAACATAATTTTATTCAAACAATTGTATTAAAAAACTTTGTTAATCTAACAAAATTAATGTTGAATTTCCTGGTAACAAATAAAAAATTTAACGAAAATATAAGGATACAAATATTTAAAAAGTAGACTATACTTACAAATCTATCAAGTAAAAAAAGAGGAATCTCAACACCAAAAGAACAAAAACTGTAACTTAGAAACAGAAAAACTAAATAAAATAGGATCAATTGTAATTTATAACAAGTATAACTGAATACACATGTTTATTATAGACCAGTACGATAAAATATAAGTTTACAGGAAACATATGTAAACTATTAAAAAATTTTTAACTATTAAATCCTTATTCTTTAAATATTTTGAAATGTGATGTTTTTGTAAGTGCAAGCGCGTATACCAAATTTATTTTCTTCAAACTTTTAGTTTGTTTGATTTAAATTTTGTTTATATTATTAAGAAATATAAATTTGTTTCAATTAGTTAGCCAAATATATTATTTTTACTAATTAACAAAATAGAAATTTACAATGAGAATTAAGGTAATAATTTTCCAATACATTTACAAACAAATTTTATTTTTATTTTGAGTAAATTGCAAATCCTGCAAGCGCGGGCTTCCCCTAAATAACTATATTTAAAAGGATATTAGTTTTACTGCGAATGCAACTTTAGAAAATATATAAGAGTATCTTTTTACTAATTTTGTGACCAAATTTTAAATAATGGAAATAACATTAATGATATTCTGTACATATTATAAAAATCCAGTTACATTTTTATAATATATCACGTATTTTATCTACTATTTAAATTGCTGAAAATATATATATATATATATATATATATATATATATATATATATATATTTATAAAATCTAGCAATATACTAAAAATATAGATGCTAAAGTTTATTTTTCACACAAAAAGAAAATTTAAATTATCCTAAACAAATATTACTTTTATAGTATGACTAAATAAATTTTAAAACTGGTTTGTATGCAAAAGTTAGAACTTTTATTAAAAACATATTTGGAAAGAGATTATGTATTTGATTATTTTATATTATTAATTTATTGTAACTAAGTCATTTTTTCATACTTGTGATTTATCTTATATTTGCAAATATCTAAATTCTATTAATTGATACCCAATTTGTCATACTTGAAAATCGGGTGAAGAACAAATAATGAGTACAAGACGAGTAAATAATTGTGCCCCTAAACACTAGATCCTTAATGCTATTTAAATTTACAATAATATCGGGTTGTATAACGATACATAAAATTTTGCAAAGCAGAGTGATATACAAGGTGATATTCAATGTGCGAGATGCGGAGCCAGCAAATAATCTATTAATCATGTGTTTTTGAATGTCTTCCGGTAATATAAGTTTGGGCGCTTTATAAGGTCTCATAAAATCTTGCCTTTTTTCCTTCCTAGTCGTTGTTTACAAACATAGATTATTTATATTGGAGGGTGCCTTCACATATGGACGATCATCAATTTGCATGGATTTTATGGTATATTTGGAAGAGACAGGATAATAAATTTTTCAGCAATTTTGATGTGGATCCTCGAGACAAGTTTAAAATGGAAGAGACTGAATTTTTAATTTGGACAGAGGCCCAGGCCTCAATAAAAATTAGACCCCGGAATACAGTGGAAATGAAGAGGTTAGCTTACATGTGATCCCGGGTCGCTGGTGTTTTATAGATGAGTCATGGAAAGCCCAATAAATTTTTAATATTGAAAAATGTCTTCGAAAAAGTAGTTTAATATTTTGGATTCATACAAACGTTAATCGATAAAGTCATACAAATGTTAACCGTTAAACTCACTAAAACTATGTTTTAATATAGTTTTTCTGCTGTCTACGGGTTATGACTTGCTGAACATGATATCGAAGAAGAGAGGAAAGTAATGATAGTTGTAACGTAAATTAATTTGTGGTTTTGCAGTTAAAGAAGAGTGTCTGAAGATATAAAAATTTACCAAGTTTTCTTGTGTTAGAGGAAGTTTTTATAAGAGTAGTGTTGGAATGTGAGATAAAATATTATTTATGTGTATGTAGATGATCAAAAAAAATATTTGTTATGTTTTTACGTACTCTTTACCCATAATAGATATGAATATTGTCAAAAGGAAAGTAAGACAACCATCATAAACGTTTAATCTGTCATTGTCTGAATAATATGTAAATTATTGTATTATTTTTTATTTTTTGGTTATAATCATAGCTATTAAAACTAACAAACTGAAATTGTGTTTCTTATAAAAAGTAAGAACATTTAAAAATATGTAGATATAAATAGTTTTTTAAAAAGTTAAACTTAATTTAATAGATAATGCTTAAAAGAATTTAAATTTTAGGAAACCAACTACGATTTTACACTATCTAGTTTCCAATCGATGGAAAAATTTACGTCTAATTGTTACGAAAAAGATAGAATTATCTTGCAGAATTTATGTATTTTCACTATATTATCATTTGTAGACAATAAACAATTTAGATTTTTCTTTGATGGCTAAATTCTCTAAATAGTTTTCATCTAAGTAGTAAACAATATCAAAACTCTGAGACAATTTATTGGTTTTGTAGGAAGGCACGGTGATTGTCAAATTTATAGTAAATCATACTTTATATATATAGTTTTTTTTCTTTGAATTCTTTTACTTAATTTAATAAATGATGTTTTAAAGAATCTATTTTTTTTGAAAACCAACAACTATTTTACAGTTTTTCTTCTTCCATCTGGCAAACAATATTCTAACCGTCAGGAAACAAAAGATAGTTTATTGCAGAAATATAATAATACTATAATGTTTATTTAATTTCTTAAGGAGTAAATAAAGCACGTTTACATCCACAAAGAATATAATAAACTTAATTTCTTCGGTGGAAAAATATAATATCTAATTTATGAGAATTTACACTTGAATGTACGTAGTGTCTTATTTTTATAGTAATTAGCTTGAGGTCACAAACAGCTCCAACTGTTGCTAAGAAAGTCCTTCCAAGCTGTATAGATGTCTTGAAGTTGAGCTTGTTCTCGAGGATGTGGAAGTCTGTAGGAATTAGGGCATCTCCAATCTGTACCTCAAGATTTCGAACTATGCCTCCAGAGTTCTGCTGAGAACAATCCACGAAGATGAAGGATTCTTCAGTAGGCTCTATGTTCAGACCTAGATGGTCTGCCATGATCTTGGGTAGGATGCTAACTCCAGATCCTATGTCGCAGAGAGCACAAGGGAACTCAACACCTCTTATTGAACATGGTATTGTGAACTTCCCTTGATCACTCTTCTTCTCCAGTGTGATCTTCTTCTTTAGACTAACTCTGACTTGGTGAAACATTCTCTTGATGTCTTCTTCTGNTCTCTTTCTGAAGCTTGACAATTCTTTCTCATTAGCTTCCCTTTTATAATGCTTGGGGATCTTCTCTTTCCTTTTTCTGAGAACTCTTCCAGGATTTTCCTTTTCTATCTCCATGGGCTCAAAGATGTCCGTGGGTCTCTTCATGATGGCTGTTGGAGGGCTTGTGGAAGTGTAATATTGTTCCCTGAGTGTGTCGATATGTGCACTATCTATCTTTGGGAGTTGCACTCAGCGTTGGGGTAATGTGTATCGGGCGACAACTGAGTTCAAGAAATAAGATTTCTTACTAACTCTTATTATTTAAAAAATGTTTACTATGATTATTATGTCTCAATTGAATTGAGGCCTAAATCGCATTTAATGAACTATTCTATTTCGCTTTATATTTAAATAATTTGTTTTTGGATAACCAATTACATCATCATAACAATATCTAATAATGTTACATATGATGATTAAATACCTACAACATATACAATATTGATGAACAACACCACTGATTATGATTCCACGATGAAGCTCTCTCAAAACACTTGGATCAACTTACGGTTTTGCATCCAGGCATCCTCGATGGACAGACTCTACCTACAATACTTTGGAACTTCCTATAAGCTTTGCATCCAATAATCTACAAGAATGCGTAGTCTGGGATTTTTTTTTGTCTTCAACTTAAAACAGACTCTATGAAGGCTCTACAAACCAAACTGATAACTCGGCATCGATATGAACAATAAAAGACGATTGATTCCTGGTACTTTGCACCAGACTATTCGCTTTGGTATTCAGTGGGGATATAAATGATTTCTGAGTGATTGAAGCTTCTTAAAGGATCTTGATGTTTTGCAAATAATTTAAAAAGACTGGTCATTCCTTTGGTGCAGAAACCATCTTCACCAATTGCAAACAATCCATCACAAAAATGACATGAAATTGACATAAGTTTCTCATACTTTCCATTGCCCATATTAGAGCTTCCACCTCCGAGTGTAATGGCGATAGGCTTACTCTCGTATTCCTTGTTCCCATTAGTCCCACAAACCCTTGAAGTGTACTATACTAGCCATGTCCTGTAAACATTTATTGGGCTTTCCATGACTCATCTATAAAACACCAGCGACCCGGGATCACATGTAAGCTAACCTCTTCATTTCCACTGTAATCCGGGGTCCAATTTTGATTGAGGCCTGGGCCTCTGTCCAAATTAAA
>CAKOAT010436265.1:94755-148358 GCA_932364175.1 Eruca vesicaria subsp. sativa | reverse complement strand
ACACACTCTCAAATACTCTATTCTCTCTGGTGTACACGACCTCATACTCTCCAAATTCTCATAATCTTTCAATCTCACTCACAAAACAGTTTCTTAGCCAAAACTGATTCTCTTTGACCCAAACTCTTCATTCTCTGAATACACTCGCCTAAACACTTCATCCTCACCATATTCTCACCATTTTCTATTCATTCTCACACTCCATTCTTCAGCGCGTGAGTCATCAAAGAAGTTACGCATAAATGCTTTTTTGATGTCGCTCCAGGTTGTGAGAGAACCTGGTGGTAGTTGTCTCAGCCACTGCAGAGCTTCTCCAGATAGAGAGTATTTGAAAATCTTGCAGAGAGGATAGTCTTGAGGGACTCCATTGGCTTTGATGACAGTTATGAGATCCTCGAACCTCTCCAGATGGTCCATAGGATGCTCATGGGACAACCCACCGAAGGGTATTTGTCCTACAAGTGTGTAGTACTGCGGCTTGAGCTCGAAATCTCCTCTCTGAATAGCAGAAGGGCGGATGGCTGATCGGTTGGTATAGAACTGATCCGGACGGTTGTAGTCAGCCAAAGTTCTGGCTTTGTTAGCCTCTCCTACAAGTTGAATGAGGTCTGTAGGTGCAGTTTCTTGCTCAGGAATGATCTCCTTCTGAGCATTCAGCTTCTGACCTGCTGCATTACGTAGGTGACCATCTTGATCACGCATTCTATTTTGCCATTCTTTAGATCCTAAATAATCAAACTTGTCCTACTTTTTCTCTTATCTTATCTTATCTTATGATTGTTACATGACATTCGAAGAAATCAACGTCTAATAGATTCATATGCATCTTTTTAATTTGAGTAGATATGTTACTAAACTATGTGTTTGGTCTTTTAACAACTAAATGGTTTTTCTTTATTCATTTACTTCTGTGTTCAAATTTGATATGACTTTACAGCATTACATTTCATATAAAAAAATGTGATTGCACATGAATAGTTCAAGAAATAAGATTTCTTACTAACTCTTATTATTTAAAAAATGTTTACTATGATTATTATGTCTCAATTGAATTGAGGCCTAAATCGCATTTAATGAACTATTCTCTTTCGCTTTATATTTAAATAATTTGTTTTTGGATAACCAATTACATCATCATAACAATATCTAATAATGTTACATATGATGATTAAATACCTACAACATATACAATATTGATGAACAACACCACTGATTATGATTCCATGATGAAGCTCTCTCAAAACACTTGGATCAACTTACGGTTTTGCATCCAGGCATCCTCGATGGACAGACTCTACCTACAATACTTTGGAACTTCCTATAAGCTTTGCATCCAATAATCTACAAGAATGCGTAGTCTGGGATTTTTTTTTGTCTTCAACTTAAAACAGACTCTATGAAGGCTCTACAAACCAAACTGGTAACTCGGCATCGATATGAACAATAAAAGACGATTGATTTCTGGTACTTTGCACCAGACTATTCGCTTTGGTATTCAGTGGGGATATAAATGATTTCTGAGTGATTGAAGCTTCTTAAAGGATCTTGATGTCTTGCAAATAATTTAAAAAGACTGGTCATTCCTTTGGTGCAGAAACCATCTTCACCAATTGCAAACAATCCATCACAAAAATGACATGAAATTGACATAAGTTTCTCATACTTTCCATTGCCCATATTAGAGCTTCCACCTCCGAGTGTAATGGCGATAGGCTTACTGTCGTATTCCTTGTTCCCATTAGTCCCACAAACCCTTGAAGTGTACTATACTAGCCATGTCCTGTAAACATTTATTGGGCATTCCATGACTCATCTATAAAACACCAGCGACCCGGGATCACATGTAAGCTAACCTCTTCATTTCCACTGTAATCCGGGGTCCAATTTTGATTGAGGCCTGGGCCTCTGTCCAAATTAAAAATTCAGTCTCTTCCATTTTAAACTTGTCTCGAGGATCCACATCAAAATTGCTGAAAACTTTATTATTCTGTCTCTTCCAAATATACCATTAAATCCATGCAAATTGATGATCGTCCATATGTGAAGGAACCCTCCAATATAAATAATCTATGTTTGTAAACAACAACTAGGAAGGAAAAAAGGCAAGATTTTATGAGACCTTATAAAGCGCCCAAACTTATATTACCGGAAGACATTCAAAAACACATGATTAATAGATTATTCGCTGGCTCCGAATCTCGCACATTAAATATCACCTTGTATATCTCTGCTTTGCAAAATTATATGTATCGTTATACAACCCGATATTATTGTAAATTTAAATAGCATTAAGGATCTAGTGTTTAGGGGCACAATTATTTACTCGTCTTGTACTCATTATTTGTTCTTTACCCAATTTTCAAGTATGACAAATTGGGTATCAATTAATAGAATTTAGATATTTGCAAATATAAGATAAATCACAAGTATGAAAAAATGACTTAGTAACAATAAATTAATAATATAAAATAATCAAATACATAATCTCTTTCCAAATATGTTCTTAATAAAAGTTCTAACTTTTGCATACAAACCAGTTTTAAAATTTATTTAGTCATACTATAAAAGTAATATTTGTTTAGGATAATTTAAATTTTCTTTTTGTGTGAAAAAAAAAAAATTTAGCATCTATAGTTTTAGTATATTGCTAGATTTTATAAATATACATATTTTTCAGCAATTTAAATAGTAGATAAAATACGTGATATATTATAAAAATGTAACTGGAATTTTATAATATGTACAGAATATCATTAAGGTTATTTCCATTATTTTAAATTTGGTCACAAAATTAGTAAAAATGAAAATAATTATTTAAAATGTCATATATTAGAACAAATGAATATATTCTACAAAAAAAAAAAAAACTAGAAAATTTTATGCTTTGTATAGAATTATCAAATTATAAGTTACTTATCTAAGATATCAATTTGATTGTTTTACCATGGAAAACCTAAATAAAAACCGATATAGTTTACAACTCCTTCAATTCAATTTGAAAAAAAACACATGCACGGTTGCGCGGATCAAAATCTAGTAAATATTAAAATTAAGAAAACGAAAACAATAAAACAGAACTAGTGATTTATACTCTGTAAATATAGTAAAGAAATATTATGATTCCTTAAAAATAGTATGAGATGGCAATGTTGGTTGACATGAACTAACATGTCAATATGGTATTTCATAAAAGCAAGAATCTGTTTTTTTTATATATTGAAGATTTAATACTGTTAAAAGAATATCGAATATTGACCATAGAAGTAAATAAATAAATAAAAATCATTTGTATACTGGAAAAGATCAAGCACAATTTTGGCAAAAATCTACTCAAACTTATAAGGATGCATACAGGAGTATTATAAATAGAGGTTGATTTCTTGAAAATATATAACAATCATAAGATAAAAATAAGCGAGAGAAAAATAAGACAAAGTTTTTTTTAGGATAAAAAATGGCAAAATGGAGTGCCTTGATAGTAGTGATGTTGATGGTGGTAACTGTTATGGTGGTCACCGCAGAATCAGACAAAGCAACTGGTTTTATTCGTTGTTTCCGTAAGTGTTATGAAACTGAAGTTTGTGAAGATAACGATGGTAATTGTTTTGAACGTTGTAAAATCAAATGTGGTGGTCCAAACCCTCCTCATGGTCCAGGAGGACCTCTAAGTCCTCCTCATAGTTTCTGATGGTAAAAATNTGGTTTTATTCGTTGTTTCCGTAAGTGTTATGAAACTGAAGTTTGTGAAGATAACGATGGTAATTGTTTTGAACGTTGTAAAATCAAATGTGGTGGTCCAAACCCTCCTCATGGTCCAGGAGGACCTCTAAGTCCTCCTCATAGTTTCTGATGGTAAAAATCTTTCTATTCTTTTCATCTACACTTCTAAATTTATGTACTATTTTTTCCCACAGTATTTTCTAAGCATTTATATGGTTTGTTTGCACAAATAGAACATGTGGGATGGGCTAGATGGAAGCTCGCGGAAGGAAATAATGATAAGGGTTATTTTCTGGAATAATTGTGAACATTATATTTTTATGATGTAACGCTGCAATGAATTGATCATATTTAATAATAAAAATTTCTTATAGTATTATTATAATGAGAATTCCAAATTTACCTCAAATAAATTTGATGAAAAATTTTCAGATCAACTTCTAAATGATAAACATTTTCATAAATATCTTAATTTTGTTATGAGAAAGACAAAATTATTCCTTTTAAATCATTATAAATACTAGATCATTTTTCCGCGCTACGCACGGATAGTGACTTTGATTTGTTATAGTTATTAATTTATAATTTATATATGAATTATTACCTTTGATATTATATTTCATTTAATTTAAAAGCAAAATTCATTTTATTTGATTAGTTGCAACTGAATATTTTCATCATTTTCTACTTTTATGGGTATAAATGAAGTACTTTAATTTCATTTTTTGTTCTATTGTAGAACAAAATTTATGTTTTTTTAAAAGACATTGATATTACTTGAAACCAGAAGTTAACATGATTAACAAAATTTATGTTATTGTAGAAGACACTGATACTATTTGAAACCAAAAGTTAACACAATAAATACGAAGAAAATAGGTTTGGTTATAGCTTTTTCTTTTATATTGTTTAATTTCTGCTTATCCTAATTTGAATTGATATGCAATCATTTTTTGATAATATTTGAAACCAAAAGTTAACACGATTAACAAAATTTATGTTATTGTAGAAGATATTGATACTATTTGAAACCAAAAGTTAACACAAAAAATACGAAGAAAATAGGTTAGGTTATAGCTTTTTCTTTTATGTTCTTTAATTTCTGCTTATCCTAATTGGAATTGATATGCAATCGTTTTTTTCTATTTTTCTCTTAATTTTTATTTATGCTTCTAAAAAGAGATGTTAATTTAATAATATTATTTTATAAGTGGGTTGAGTCATTAGAAAAATGATTGCTTATCATATAAAATGATAGTAAAATGTAATATTATATAATGATGTCCAATTTTAACATATAATACAATAAATAAGTTTTCATTTTTGGTGTTGGACCTCTGTATGACTGTATCAAGTTTTGCTAATAAAGTACATGTAACAGTAGTGTAGAATCCAAAATGTCTTCGAAAAAGTAGTTTAATATTTTGGATTCATACAAACGTTAATCGATAAACTCATACAAATGTTAACCGTTAAACTCACTAAAACTATGTTTTAATATAGTTTTTCTGCTGTCTACGGGTTATGACTTGCTGAACATGATATCGAAGAAGAGAGGAAAGTAATGATAGTTGTAACGTAAATTAATTTGTGGTTTTGCAGTTAAAGAAGAGTGTCTTAAGATATAAAAATTTACCAAGTTTTCTTGTGTTAGAGGAAGTTTTTATAAGAGTAGTGTTGGAATGTGAGATAAAATATTATTTATGTGTATGTAGATGATCAAAAAAAATATTTGTTATGTTTTTACGAACTCTTTACCCATAATAGATATGAATATTGTCAAAAGGAAAGTAAGACAACCATCATAAACGTTTAATCTGTCATTGTCCGAATAATATGTAAATTATTGTATTATTTTTATTTTTTGGTTTTAATCATAGCTATTAAAACTAACAAACTGAAATTGTGTTTCTTATAAAAAGTAAGAACATTTAAAAATATGTAGATATAAATAGTTTTTTAAAAATTTAAACTTAATTTAATAGATAATGTTTAAAAGAATTTAAATTTTAGGAAACCAACTACGATTTTACACTATCTAGTTTCCAATTGTTGGAAAAATTTACGTCTAATTGTTACGGAAAAGATAGAATTATCTTGCAGAATTTATGTATTTTCACTATATTATCATTTGTAGACAATAAACAATTTAGATTTTTCTTTGATGGCTCAATTCTCTAAATAGTTTTCATCTAAGTAGTAAACAATATCAAAACTCTGAGACAATTTATTGGTTTTGTAGGAAGGCACAGTGATTGTCAAATTTATAGTAAATCATACTTTATATATATAGTTTTTTTTCTTTGGATTCTTTTACTTAATTTAATAAGTGATGTTTTAAAGAATCTAATTTTTTTGAAAACCAACAACTATTTTACAGTTTTTCTTCTTCCATCTGGCAAACAATATTCTAACCGTCAGGAAACAAAAGATAGTTTATTGCAGAAATATAATAATACTATAATGTTTATTTAATTTCTTAAGGAGTAAACAAAGCACGTTTACATCCACAAAGAATATAATAAACTTAATTTCTTCGGTGGAAAAATATAATATCTAATTTATGAGAATTTACACTTGAATGTACGTAGTGTCTTATTTTTATAGTAATTAGCTTGAGGTCACAAAGAGCTCCAACTGTTGCTAAGAAAGTCCTTCCAAGCAGTATAGATGTCTTGAAGTTGAGCTTGTTCTCGAGGATGTGGAAGTCTGTAGGAATTAGGGCATCTCCAATATGTACCTCAAGATTTCGAACTATGCCTCCAGAGTTCTGCTGAGAACAATCCACGAAGATGAAGGATTCTTCAGTAGGCTCTATCTTCAGACCTAGATGGTCTGCCATGATCTTGGGTAGGATGCTAACTCCAGATCCTATGTCGCAGAGAGCACAAGGGAACTCAACACCTCTTATTGAACATGGTATTGTGAACTTCCCTTGATCACTTTTCTTCTCCAGTGTGATCTTCTTCTTTAGACTAACTCTGACTTGGTGAAACATTCTCTTGATGTCTTCTTCTGTCTCCTTGGTTTCTCTGAAAAACATCCACAATCTGTGTGAAAAGTAGGATTCTTCAAAGGGTTTCTCTTTAGGTATTCTCAGAACTCTCTTTCTGAAGCTTGACAATTCTTTCTCATTAGCTTCCCTTTTATAATGCTTGGGGATCTTCTCTTTCCTTTTTCCGAGAACTCTTCCAGGATTTTCCTTTTCTATCTCCATGGGCTCAAAGATGGCTGGGTCTCTTCATGATGGCTGTTGGAGAGCTTGTGGAAGTGTAATATTGTTCCCTGAGTGTGTCGATACGTGCACTATCTATCTTTGGGAGTTGCACTCAGCGTTGGGGTAATGTGTATCGGGCGACAACTGAGGCATGTCGGTCGATATCACGGTCTTGATGTTGATTGATTGGAGTGTCATCATGTCGATCGATGTCATGTGAATCGACTTTGATAGGGACGGGCGAATGTGGGTGTCGTGCTGCGAAGGCTTTGTGTGACATAATCTTGACAGCACTGCATTCGTGAGAAGTTTTGTCTAAGTCCATCGATCGACACTCGTCAAATTCTATCGATCGCTGTACCCTGGAATGTATCGATCGATGTTCAGGAGATGATATCGATCGATAGTAGTCGAATCTGAAGTCTGTCTCACTCTCATCATCAGAGCTTTGCAGCTTTTGCCAAAATTCATCATCTAGCATGGCATGCACATCATGGAGAGTAGCAAACTGCAGTAGCATACCAGCTCCAGTGATCCAGTTCACATCTTTTTTTGTGTATTCCTCTTCAGCTACAGTTTCTGCATCCTCCACTGAGCAAATCTGCTTGTTTAGTAACTTCTGAACATGATCCAGCTGCGCTTGCACTTCATTAATCTGTTCCTTCCCAAGGAATGATGTAGCTTTTGTCTTCATGGTGTTCTTTGTGCCGTAGCTTGAAGCTAGGTTATCAATCAACTTCACGGCTTCTTGCAGATTCCTGGTGGTGAAATAGCCTTCACTAGCTCTGTCAAGAGCCATCTGATACTTCAAAGTGATGCCTCTGTAGAAAGTGCAGAGCAGTTGCATGTTGTTGAATCCGTGGTGTGGACAATCTCGCTGGTAGGATTTGAATCTGTTCCATGTGTCTTTAAATGATTCTCCAGGATCTTGAGTGAATGTAGCAATTTTCCTCCTCCATTCTTCAGCGCGTGAGTCATTAAAGAAGTTACGCATAAATGCTTTTTTTTTATGTCGCTCCAGGTTGTGAGAGAACCTGGTGGTAGTTGTCTCAGCCACTGCAGAGCTTCTCCAGATAGAGAGTATTTGAAAAGCTTGCAGAGAAGATAGTCTTGAGGGACTCCATTGGATTTGATGACAGTTATGAGATCCTCGAACCTCTCCAGATGGTCCATAGGATGCTCATGGGACAACCCACAGAAGGGTATTTGTCCTACAAGTGTGTAGTACTGCGGCTTAAGCTCGAAATCTCCTCTCTGAATAGTAGAAGGGCGGATGGCTGATCGGTTGGTATAGAACTGATCCGGACGGTTGTAGTCAGCCAAAGTTCTGGCTCTGTTAGCCTCTCCTACAAGCTGAATGAGGTCTGTAGGTACAATTTCTTGCTCAGGAATGATCTCCTTCTGAGCATTCAGCTTCTGACCTGCTGCATTACGCAGGTGATCATCTTGATCACGCAGGTCTCCATTCTCATCAGTAGTGAGAATAATAGTGGCTACCATGTCTTGCCGGTAAGTATCGATCGATTTAAGATGATGTATATCGATCGATGTCGGATGAAAGATTTCGGTCGACGAACGGTTGTTGATGTCGATCGATGGAAAGGTGCGAGTATCGGTCGACGAAGAAGGTGTCTCGGTCGACTGTGGTAAGCGAATATCGGTCGAGGAACGGTTGTTTATGTCGATCGATGCGGAACGTAAGTCTCTGCGGATGCTACGTTCCAAACTGTGGGGATCTTCTGAGTACACAAGTTGGTTGTTCTTGTTGCTTCTAGTACTGCTGAGCATGTACCTGAAAAAGACAAGAAAAAAAAATTGTGTCAGAAGATGATTAAGCAGTAAAAAAAAAGTAACCTAGACCTAATCAGATTAAATCTAATGGAGATCTTAGTTCACCGGCAACGGCGCCAAATTTGGTATCACTCAAATTACCCTAAGGAGTGAATTACTCTCTCAAATAAGAGGTTCAGTTGTAGTACTTAGGGATTGAATCCACAAGGAACTAAGGAACACAAAAGATATAATCCTAAGTGATTATGTTAGGTTGATTAAGGTTTAAAAGTAAATTGCAATTGTGAGCAATGGAGAGTTGCACAAGAGAATTGGTTTTAGGTTTTAAACAATAAAAGAAAGTAGTTAGATTCAAGGTTGCTATTCAGTTATTCAGGATTATAATGCTACAGATGTCTTTATAAGTTGATTGCAAGATATTAAAGAACTTCAATTCTTAGATAAGTCTATTAGCAATCGCTATTAGACTCATCCATTGACCTGACTGCCGGCAATATCGACCGATGGTTTAACAACGATATTGGACGATATGGGTTGCCGTCGATCGATTACTCTATAGGAGTATCGATCGATATAGCTTCAGATCGAAATGAATATGTGTTCACCAAGATCATAGACCGGCTCTCGTTTGTCCCTAGAGGATCTGAGCTTATACCAGATGATTTCAGGATGATGTTTAACAAGTTAAATCATTCCATGATCATACTCTAGTTAGCTACTCTAGAGTAAGCTACTCTAGAGTAAGCATTAGGGTTCATCAGGATAATGAATATCACAACTCAACATTCCATAGTTGGGGCTAATCCCTCATAACTATTTGAACCCTAAATCTAACAAGTGAATCTACTCAGACATGGCTAAGTGATTCATAGCATCAAGGTAATAATAGAAATTCATAAGATTAGAAGATTGAACTCTTGGTTCTTTTGAACAACAAATCTCTTTGTGTGTTCTTNCTCATAACTATTTGAACCCTAAATCTAACAAGTGAATCTACTCAGACATGGCTAAGTGATTCATAGCATCAAGGTAATAATAGAAATTCATAAGATTAGAAGATTGAACTCTTGGTTCTTTTGAACAACAAATCTCTTTGTGTGTTCTTCTAAATCTAGAATTCTATAACCTTTTATGAAAATGAGAATAAGATGAAAATAGTACTTTTATAAATCAAAGAACTAAGAACATGAAAAGCATTCAAAAGCACAACATGTAAAAAGCATGTAAAGCTCAAGAAGTACAAAAAAACATGTCTAGCCAAAACACATAGGCATAACTATAAATATGAGTTCCATTAGGTTAAAAACTCGTCAGGGGCAATCTTGTAATATAGAGAGAACTTGGGCTTCAAGGCCGAGTCAAACTTGTTCTTCACTCTTCATATCGATAGATGGTACAAGGCGTACATCGATCGATGGAGTATCTCTATTCGTCATCTTTTACAGAAGCGTCGTCGATCGATTACACAGGATGTGTATCAATCGATATGTATCTCTGGATATCGACCTTGTTGTCTGATCTTCATAGTCATCTCGGGAAAACTATCCTTTAAGCTCCATAAGGGCACCTAAATCATCACTTTACTCCAAAATTCTCCTGAACCTGAAAACATACCTAATAGACTCCAAAACATATATATATATATATATATATATATATATATATATATTGTAAAATCATCTTAATACCATGGTTAAAAGTGGATCAGAACCATGGTATATCAATGTTGATCATTGAGAAATTTTCCTCGAATGGTCACAGTTGGAAGGAGTTTTTCTTTTTCGTTTGGATCAATAGTGCCTAAGTAGAGGAGAGCTGCATCCCTATGTTCAGGAGTGAATGGGGCAGAAAGGCTATTTAGATTGCACGTTTTTGGGTACACTTTTTCCGAATTTTAACTTCGTGTTTGGTTTGTGTTTTGCAGCGTCTGGTCTTATTACTCCGGAACCCGAAGATCTCGAGCAGGTCAAAAGCCTTCTCCTTGGTGGTCCGTTATATTGGGGACACTTTTCTCCGAAGCGGGTCCGCAGTGCCGTTACCTTTCACTTTTCTCATTCTCAGCAGAGCGAGCCCGTTGACGTTGAGTCGGAGCAAGGGATGGATAATATTCCGGAAGTGAGGGAGAGTTCAAGATCTCCGCAGGATAAAGGTGTTCCGGTCGACATGAACCAGTGGTTTTCTGGCCTTCCAGAGGGCCAAACCAGCGACGATGTAGAGATCAATATCACGGATTACATCGATTTCTCGGTTCCTTCGTCCGAGGTTAGGCCGGCCGAGACGCCATTTACGAAAGCATCGAGGCTCGTTAACAAGATTTGTTATCCTTTTCCGATTCTTGCGATTACTCTGCGTGTGCTCAGATTATAATAGAAAGGTTTCTTCTATTTGTAGGGTCTTTGTTTTATGAACGAGGCTGTGAATGCAAGTAATGCGGAGATTCGTAGGGCCGAGTCTTGAGATGAGACGGCAGAAAAGGAGGCTGCTCGTCTCAAAGAGGAGATGAGATTGACACTAACTCCTTTCACGCTTAGGAGTGGGCTGAGAGGGAAATTGCCCGTATGAGAGAGGAGCACGAGGCTGATTCTCGCCGTGTCATGGAGCTTTCCGATAAGAAAGTTTGTCTTGCTCGCATAGAGGAAAAGAGAGCAGTCGCTGAGGAGGTGAAGGTTCATGAATGGTTTGCGACCCAATACTTGAGGATTAAGGATGCGCAAATGACCAACGGCGATTATCGTGAGTGTCATGGTGTGGGTGGCGGGTTACACCTTACTCAACTCGTGGACTACTCGTATGAGAAGGAGTATGCCAAGAAAAAGGTGCGCTTGGATAGGAAGGAGAAGAAGCAGTCCGAGCTCCTTGACCTTGAGGCGCGCATGTGGGCGCAGTGGGATCCCATTGCGGTGTCTCCGGACTCGGTTTGAGGTTGGGACGGAGATCCCGGATGAACCTGGCAAGATCGATCAGCCGGGGGCTGATGCAAATGCTGGCCAATGCTCGGCGTCTGGGTTTTATGGATTTGATGGATGATGTTTTCGCCGTTTACTGTAGTGTAATCGCTGTAGTATTTTTATCGGGACTGGCCGTTGGTGGCTTTGTATCCCTGCCGCTGGGCGGCGTGTATCGGACGATGTTTATATTAATGAAATTTTTCTAAGTATGCAATATGTTTTCTGTTTAAGTGTACAGGGAAGAATATGATTTGTTATCTCGTACCTAACTCTTTGTGTGGATCGTCTGATTCGTTTGCTTGCATTGGAATGTTTTGATTTTTGCGAGCGCTTAGATGTGGACGAAGAGACATGCCTTTAGGATCTCACTTCATCCCTTGAGACGTTAGAGACCAGTGTGCTGGGTTTAGGGTAAGACCTAGGTTTACTTTTGGTTTTAAGGCTTTGCGATGAATAGTCGGCTTTCGTTTTGCATGTTGCGATTTTAACTTGATTTCGTACCGATTGAAAGTCCGCGATAGGTTCTCGGCTTATATGACATGGCTGGTCAAAATCGAGCATCTCTGAAGGTGCTGACCAAAGTTTTCAATTTCTTTTATAGCGCTATTTTATCCTAGTCGGATGTATAAGGACCAGTGGGTTGTATGCGTTTGTTTTATAGTCGCGGATGGACTTGTGAATATTTCTCTAAGACTTTAAGCGACGTCTCGCCGGTTCTTTTCAAAATATTGGTGTTGATACGAAGTATAATTTTTTGGTCAAAGTGACCAAGTGTTTTTTTGTAACTTATTGCGGAAGTAATTTCCAAAAGTGTTCGGAATTCGAGTTTGTTTTCAGATTTTGTTTTTCGATAATGGAGAGATTTGGTAATATTCTAACTTTGTATTTATTGAAATTTTTCGAAAATATCGAGTACAAAGCGAATATATCTTATTAGTTTTCTTTTTTAAATATATGGGAGTATACGAATACTCGTATACGCACCCACTCCCCCCCCCCCCATTTTAGAGAAAGTGATAGCTGAACTCGTCTTTAGGCGAGCTGCCTACCTATCCCTTTCAGGAATCAAGCCAAGTCATAGTTCTGATTGTTGGTGCGAGTGTGTTTACTCGGCTATTATAGACGCGTCGATCGCTTCAGTCGCTGGATCCGTCTTTTTCCGGGTTTTTCTCCTCCGTTTGGGTAGAAGCTATGGGTTTGGAAACTTGTTCGATCTCAACCGTTGCCGATTCGGGGTCATTTTCGCAGTTGGCGGAGTTGATTTAATCTGTTTTGGTTTTACGATGGCGATCGCCATTTGCCTTAGCTTATGTTCCGCTAAAAAGCAAGACCGTGATTGTCTCTGGCATCCCCAAATTGCTTCGACTCCCGTAAGAGTAAGGAACTTGATGCCTAAGTGGTACATCGACGGAACTGCCTTCATGGCGTTTATCCAAGGCGTGCCCATCATGTTCCCCGTAGTTCGCCCTTTCTCCGATCCGGAGTTGATTGCGTAGTTATGCGCCCCTTGAAGATCATGTCCCTCGTGATTGACTTACTTGAGGTTATGAGGGTTTTTTATTTTTCGGCTTTTGCTCGGACGCGGCGTCTTTCACAAGCGTCTTCATCGGTTTATGTTGTTCCGGCAAGATTTTAGTCTCCTCTTCGATGGTGCCGTTATCGGTAGCTTTGTGGAGCGCGTCCTAGATCGTACGCGGCTTCTCGAGAGTTATCCACTTTCTGAATTTCGATTTGAACCAGAGCGACTTTCTTAGTGCGTCGATGGTTGCTCTGTCGCTTATTCCGCTAACCCTAGCCATTATGAGTTTGAACTTACTCATGAAGTCGCAAAGAGGTTCGTCTTCCTTCTGGGATAGACTCTAGAGGTCAGCGTCGAAAGTTTCTCGTTTAATGAACATCGAATACTGCTTCAGAAACTCCGAAGCAAGCTGGAGGAAACTCCAGAACAAATTTCGCTTATGCGAGAGAACTATTCGAGCGCTGTCACTTCTAGGTTTTTGACGAAGAGGCAGTAGCCCGCATTCTTTTCGCTTTCTTTGAGCTTGGCTCCCCCCATTGTGATCTGAAAGGCCTGAAGGTGCGCTTTGGGATCAGTCGTACCATCGTAAGTCGGCACTTTGAGCTTTCCGGAATCAGGCAGCTTGATCTCGGTGATACGAGCCGTAAAAGGCATTTTCCAAGATTCGTACAGCAATCGATCTATTTCGGGCTGAGGGCTGCGATCTTTCCTCCTTCTTGGATAAACGTCAGCGTCTTCCTCCTACGGATCTGATTGGTCACTTGTTTCTAGATTAACCCTTTCGACACCGTCGTCCTCAACCTCCTGTTTGCGAGAAGGAGATTTTTTCGAGTCTTTTTGTGTCGCGTCAGGGTTATCTTTTTCGGAGGTTTCCCCCGGTTGATTACCCTGTTCGGTTCTGGAACGATCCATAGGAGTCGCGAAATCGAGTCTTCTTCTGCGGATTCTTGTGGTTCCGTGGGGGCGGATAGCCTTGGTCTTCGCGGTTAGGCTTTCGACCTATTTTGCGAGAGATTCGATTAGATTATCCTGCTCGTCCATCCTCTTTTGATAGGCGGAGAGTTCCTCCTGCAGCGACGTAGTGTTGACATTAGCGTCAACTGTGGTCGCGTTTGCTGTTGGAGTTTGAGTTTCAACGCTTACGTTGATGTCGTCGGCTGTTCTTCTGTCATCATATCCGATCGAGCGTTATGTGGTCTAAGAGTTAGATAGATCTGTAACCCCTCCCCCCTCCTTCTGCTAAACCACACGCCAAGCAATCAGAATACGAGAATGAAAGTAAAAATAGTATAAAATCGAGATAAAGAGCAAAGAGGTTTCTTATTCCGAATTTGCGTAAGAACGGTACAACGAGGTAAAGCCTTGGCTACAAGAGCTCACGGAGAGTTTCCTAGTTCCAGCAACCTAAGACTAAAACCCTAGTTGAGACGCAGCTCGATAACAAAAACGGAAAGTTGCCTAAATGCTAAGTTTTTATGTGTGATGAGAGCTCTGAAAATTCGTCCTCTACTCTTGTCCTCGACCTTGTGCTTATATACTTCTTTCCTAGACGGTTTAGCCTTTCTTTTTCCGCCTTGATTCGTGTTTTCGGAAAAAATTCATTTCTCTCGATTCTCCATTTTTATCTTGGAAAACTTCTATTTTTCTCCGTACTTAACATTTATCTTCTTCCTACGCATAAATGGATAAACCATCATTGTATCTCTGGCTGGACTTCGTCTAAAGTCGCGTATGGGCCTTTATCACGTTTTAGGACCTTTCGGGCTGTTTTGCGCCTTTGCCGTTTTACCACTTTAGACGAGATCGTTCTGTTATATGATGGTGGTTTAATAAAACATCTCGAGTTAATATAGTTTGGCAATCTCTGGTGTTTCGTCTAACCGTTGCCGTTTTTGTACGATTTGCTCGAGTTTTTACGAGAATACAAGTTTTTTACGGTTTTATCGTAAAACTCCAACGATAAGACGGATCGAGACGAAACGAGAGATGTTCCGGTCATGGTTTAGAGTATGATCGGGTCGAGTGACGTATGGCTTGTGTCCGGGAAATTCGGAGAATAAGGCTCGGGATGGTCAGCTCACCGGTTCGACGACCTGAACGGGACGGTTCAGCTCGCCAAGACGGCGAACTGGTTTGGGACGACCAGCACGCCGTCTGGGCGAGCTGGATGGCACGGTTCAGCTCGCCAGCTCGCGAGCTGGTTTGGGACGGCCAGCTCGCCGTTTGGCGAGCTGAATGGCATGGTTCAGCTCGCCAGCCAGCGAGATGGTTTGAGACGACCAGGTCGCCGTCTGGCGAGCTGAACGGCACGGTTCAGCTCGATAGCCGGCGAGCTGGTTTGGGACGGCCAGCTCGCCATCTGGTGAGCTGACCAGCACAGTTCAGCTCGCCAGCCGGCGAGCTGGTTTGGCTTGGTCAGCTCGCTGGCTCGGCGAGCTGGACGGTCCCGGACAGCTTTGCCGTTTTGGGGAGTTTGGACGGCCGTTTTTTTGCTAATTTGGCCAATCAGACAATCGTAGATTGTTTTATTCGATTTTCCGATGATTTCCAAGATGACAATTGTTGTTTTTTGAATTCCTTTGTTCGGAAAATTCTTAGAATTCTTCTCGATGCTTTTTCGTATTTTTATAAACCTATTCTCAACTTTGCGGAAATTTTTGGCCGTTAGTTCATTCGTAACCGATTTTGACCCCAACACTAACCTGATAGGTTCATAACCAACTAGACTCCAAATCTCCTTCTTATATACTCGAAGCTGTCGACTTAGTAGATAGTGTACAGTCATACCAGACCACACGCTTTTGCGTTCAGCTAGCTTAACAATAATTCCAAGAGGACCCTGCCTCATGTGATCTCACACATCCCCTCCTATTGCTTCTCTGACGTTAGGAAAATCTCTCATATGCAAATCGTGATTAATCTCTTTATTTTCTAGACTAGAAGCCCCTTCAACGTAAAGTCGTGGAGGATAATCTCGTGCTTGGTCTTCAGAAATAGCCATCTGATCCTAAAACACATATATATAAATCAGTCGCAATAGAAACAAAACTCAGCCACAACATAATAAATAACCTAACCACCATATAACGCAGTCGTAATAGAAACAAAACTCAGCCACAACATAATCAATAACTCAGCAGAAACATAACCAATAACTCAGCCACAACATAATCTATAACTCAGCCACAGTATAATCAATAACTCAGTCATAACATAATCAATAATAACTCAGCCGGATCATAATCAATAACTCAGCCACAACATAATCTATAACTCAGTCGAAATGGAAAACTATATTTTCACAACGTAAATCAATAAACTCAGCCACACTATACAATAACTCAATTACAACATAATCTATAACTCAGCCACGTCGTAAATCAAACTCGGTCACAATATAAATCAAACTCAGCCACAACATACCGGAGAAGATGATGTCATAGATACGACTGCGTAGAAACTTTTGTGGAGAAGAGGATGTCGGAGAAGACAATAGCGAAGACAGTTCGATATGAGACGATTAGTTGTGACAAAGATGATATCGGAGACGGTTAGGGTTTAACGAGGTCGACGAATATGATAACAGTTCGATACGAGAGTATTAGTTGTGATGAAGATGAATTCGAACTCGGTTAGGGTTTAACGAAAGTTGTGACGAAGAAGTTGTGAAGATATGACTTTTTTTTTCCTAATCACCGGAGATATGGGACAGTTGATTTTCCAGTGTCACTATTGCGGTTGATTTTCCAGTGTCACTATTGATATCACAAATTAGTGATGTGGATTGCCTAACTAGTGATGTGAATTTAATAATTAAAACTAATATCAACAGTAACAAAATTAAACAAAGATTTTTATTGTAATTTATTAAGAGTATAAAAATATTCTAGCAATTTTTTAGAAAATATATATTATTTTAGTCATATCCCAACTATTATGTGCTACTAGTTGCATACTCCCCGCGCAAGCGCGAGGCCGGAATCATTATGTTTGCGTATATTTTTTTTCGATTTAGTGGTTTAGTGTATTCTTCTAATGACACCAAATATTAATGAAATGGAAAGAATGTAGTAAGAGTGTACAGTGAAAATATTGTATATCTAATGTGTTAAATGTTATTTATATGCGAAGTAAGGTTTATAGGAACAGTTAGGTTATAATATAGTTTTTAGTGTGTAAAAGTAGGTGTCTATTTTTTTTTTTTTTGCTGTAAATAGTTTTTATATCGTATGTCAAAACTTGATATAATTCTATATTTATAGTATTTATATTTGTATTAAACGATTTATCAAATTAAAAATAACCTTAATTAAGTTAATATTCGTTGTTTAAGTTTCATTAGATAGGTTTTTATATATGGTTTTTTGTAAGTTTGGGTTTTGTTCATAAATGATGTGGCATTTTTATTTACGGCGTCAACGAGGAATCCATTCGCCGAAGTCTAGAGTCGGTGGTGAGGAATGTTTTCAATGAAATTATAGTAGTTATTAAAATGTAAGAGAAGTTACATATTCATTTAATAAATAACGAAAAATACTTAAATTTTGTTGTTTATTTTATTTTATTTCACATACAAATTTTTTGAAAATATATTAGGAATGAGTTAAATGTTATTTATATGCGAAGTAAGTTTATAGGAATAGTTAGGCTATAATATAGTTTTTAGTGTGTAAAAGTAGGTGTTTTTTTTTTTTTTGCTGTAAATAGTTTTTATATCGTAGGTTAAAACTTGATATAATTCTATATTTATATTTGTATTAAAATATTTATCAATTTGAAAATAACCTTAATTAAGTTAACATTCGTTGTTTAAGTTTCATTACATAGGTTTTTATATATGTTTTTTTGTAAGTTTGAGTTTTGTTCATAAATGATGTGGCATTTTTATTTACGGCGTCATCGACTGTGGGAATATGTGCAATGATTTCACTTTTTGAGCTCTTAATCTGTATTATTCAAGCATCATTAAGCCATCCACGTAGGTAGCCGCGTGGGATTCACTTTTTCGGTTCGTTTTTTGGATTCATATTTTATTATTTTTGGATTGAATTATATTATAATAGGATAGTTTTAAGGCTCTTTAAGCCATCCGCGTAGGCAACCGCGTGAGACTTGCTTTTTTGTTTTTTTATTGTTCGTTTTTGCATCCATTTTTAACTATTTTTAGTTTGAACTCGTTAAGCTTTATGGTTTATCCAACTATTTTGATCTTTAAAACAATAAGTCATAAAAAAAACATAAAAACCTTACAAACAAAAAGCCCATATGATAATAACCCAAATAAAAAAATCAAAAATAAATGATGGCTGCATGGTTTGAACCCACGATCTTGCATGCTTAATTAGCCACCTTATACCACTTGGCTAAAGTGTATTTCATTGTTTGTAATCATCTTACCAAGAATATAAGTTTTTAAAAAATACCTATAGGACCCACAAAACTGCTGACGTGGCGCATTGTGAAACCTATAAAGTGTACTATTATAATATAGATTGTAGTAATATTCTTTTATTAATTGATTTGAAATTTAGTTTAGATAATTAAACAGAAGGGAATGGAAAAAAGCAATGATATATCACAAGAACACCCCCTGGCGCATCACATGGCTTGGGGGCGTGTACAATACATGATGTAACATCCAATATCCCGACACTACTATTATCACTCATTTTCAAAGCTTGAAGGTGACTCAGTTTCTGTATCTGTCTTCTTGGTATGACGTGTACAGAAACCCTTGAGTCTCTCAAGTGCATCCTCAAGCATATGGGCTTCCACTCCGATAGTAATCCTCATCCAGTTCTTCAACCCCAGAGCCTCTCCTGCAAATGAAATCGCTTTTAGTATCAAATCCCATATCAAGATTTTATGTTTCTTGGTTTCATATAGCCTTACCTGGTAGAAACACGAGGTTTTCCTCTCTAGCAAGCTTCACGCAGAAATCAATGTCATCCTTGATGTTCTCCAACAATGACAGCTCAAGCTTTGTCTGCAATAAGTGAAAGTGTTAATATGGACGTACCAGAATGATTATCTATTTATTATCAGTTCTAAAGTCTTACCAGTAGATAAGTGCAAGACTCGGGTTTCTTGGGACAGACGACGCAAGGAATATCCTTGAGCCTATCACACACCAAATCGACATTATGTTTGAGTATCTTGTTCTTCTTTGCAAAGAAGTTTTTATCAACTTTCTCCAGAATCTGAGGAAGTGCAGCCTGTCAAAAAGAACATATCGCGTAGTGTCATGAATTCAACGACTAATTAACTTAATAACCAAGCTATCATTCACACAAACCTGAATGATAGTGGAAGGGTCAGGAGTTATGTCAAGATTCTGCTTAATGGATTGAACCACCTGTCAAAATAACTATACATATTGAGATTACGTGGTTACAGAACAACAAAGAGAAGATATTAGGAAGCATTTGTAAAGAGAGACCTTGGTGGATTCGAAAACGCCCTCGGGATCATTCAAGGCGATCCAGCCAATCTTCCATCCAGGAACAACCCATCCTTTAGATATGCCTCCAAGGGTCAACACAGGGACAATCGATGCGAACTTGGCCATTGGAACGAAAGGATTGTCTCCGAATATAGTCTGATCATAAACTTCGTCTGTGATCACCATTATCCCCAGCTTCCGAGCCGTCTCTGCCACCTAAAAAAATGTTTCAACCTTTAGCAAGTTACCAATCAGAAAAGGACTCAAAAAGTTTCAAAACCTTCTGGAGATGGTCGTGAGAGTAGACGTTTCCACATGGATTGTTGGGATTAATCACAACAATGGCCACAGTGTTCTCGTCTGCAACGGCTTCAACGCCTTGGAGATCAATCTCCCATTCTTGGTCGGGAAGAAGATCGAACTTGCGGATCTCGAGACCACTGTAAACAGCACGAGCGTCGTAGTGAGGGAAACCGGGACGTGGGAGCAATATGTTTGCGTTTGGTCGAGCCAACGATTCGAACACGAGCTCTATCCCTTGGTTGCATCCAGCTGTCAGGAAGATGTCGTCCGGCGTTAGCTTGTTCGGAAGTTCTCGGTTCAGATAATCGGCTACAGCTCTGTTCCCCCCCAAAAAAAAACAACAAAATGAGGATCGATCTAGTAAAACGTTATGGCGTCTATTTATAAAACAACTAAACTATAGGGTCTTCAAAGTCAATTTCAAGATTATACACGACAGTGTTGTTGTTTATGTGATTTGTCGAGTGAGTGGAATAGAGTCAGTAGATAAGCTGAAGCTCGAATCGGATCAAAACTCATTCAGACAACTCCGATGACTTCGCATACACATCAAAAATCGGTAAGATCGAGAAATGACTTGATCGGAATAATATATTTATTTACCTTCTGGCCGGGAGAATCCCAGCTCCGGGACCGTAAGAGTTGCCTTTGCCGGAGCGGAGAACGTCGACGACGGCGTCTTCGGCCTCGATACAGGTGCGGAAGCAAGGATAGACGGAAGGATCTCCATGGCCGAGGGGTAAGATGGTCTTTTTGACGTCCTTACTGCAGTTGTCGAAGAGCATGTAGATAACACCTCTCAGCGTTACCGTAGAGGCTTTAGCGGCCTTATCGGCTCCACCGAACCGCCAAACGGTACCGTGGCCATTCTGCTGAGTCTGCGTTTTGGGCTCTTTCTCAGTTCGAAACGCGGGAACCGCAAGGTTGGCGTGTGCTTGTTCTTCACTCATCTTCTTCTTCTACTCTCTTTTGTGTTCCTTTTTTTGTTGGTTGCTAGGAGATTCTTCCTCTATAAGAAGACACAAAAATAAAATAAAAGTATGTGGAAGAAACTGTAAGTGTTGAAATTTCAAAGGGATGGGATTGTTGAATAAGGACTTATATCAAAGGTTGAATTCTGGAACGTGATTATAAATCTTGGTGAGACCTAACAGCATAACCCAAACCATAAACACGTGCCAAAAACCAATAAACCAATCGGCAATCAATATTTTAGAATTTGTATTTGGGCCTGGCCTAATTAAATTGTTGGTAAGTTAAACCAAACCGAGTAATGATGAACCGGGAATTGACTTGTTCCACGGGTTCAGTTCATTTTTAAATGCGTTTTAACACCAACAAGGTCCCAACCCGCGCAACCGCGCATGTATTTATTTTCATTTATTTTTATATAAATATTTTATTTTCACTTCTAAATTAGTATATATTATATGAGGTGTGTATATCGATTTTTTAAAAGATAACAATTTTACCATATATTAGTTTTCATCAAATAGCTTATTACAAACTTTCACATGTATTTGTATCTTCTTCTTCTATATATATCTATATATATATTGGATTATTATTTCATTATTGAACTTTAAAATATATGTAGAGATTGGTTTTCTATTGTCATCTCTAAAAATATTGTAACAATTCTCAAATTTATAAAGTTTAACAAAATTGTTAGCTTCATATTATGGAGTAATTAATTAAACAGTTAATTTTTGTTAGTTTTTAAAGTAAACTATATAATTTAAAAAAAAAATTCATTGGTTTAAGATAGTATAGATTAATTATTGTTAGAAAATGATGATTATGTCATTTTTAAAAATAAACTATATAATTTTAAAAGTTAACATCGGAAAATATATAAGTAATTAACTTATATTATTAGAACATAAAATTATATAAATTTAGTTTAAACATGTATTTTATTGTACTATCTATAAAATCCAATGGATCATTTAACTTTTATTAGCCCAATAAAAGAAATTTGATAAGCCCAATAAATGTTATTAATAAATCCAATAAATTTTATTAAAGATTAAATAATGTAATGATATAAATTCTAGTAGATGACCCATTTTAAATATCATACATTAAAAGAATCATGATTTCTGTTTTAATATATAAGATTTGGAACCAAATTTCCACAAGTTACGCTTCCGTTTTGGCTCAACAACACATTTCATTTCACCAATACAAGGTACACATAGTTTGACCTCTAAAGAACTGGACCACAATACAATGGTGCGGCTTTAGTATCACCCTGAATCACTTACTTGAATTCAATGCTACCAACCGATCACCATGCATTTTTAACCACAAACGAGACAGCACTCACTCCACAACTCGAAGCGAGGCATATCTCTTAGACCTCTAAAAATTCGACCACATGACATGAAAACAACTACTAACACAATATCACAGACCAACAACAACATTATATTTCTTGTTAGCTATGGTCCCGTAATGTAGGAATTCTGCTCGTGTCCCTATAGCATCATCACTACAAGTGTGTTACTGAAGGAGGTTTGTATCCATTAGTGTTCGCTGCTCCAGTCTTTAGCCACCAACAGACATACGTCTGAATGAACCTAATCCCAAAAAGCCATATGAACCAAGCAATAACTAGATGAGCAATTCATGAAACCCAACCTGTATTGTAAGGTGAATACTGTGTGCTGGTTCCCAATTGATGAGCATTGAATCCATGTTCCAGCAACATAATCGCTTAGAGGCGCATTACAGGTTCTGTTCATGCCGCCGTCGAACACTACCTCGTTTCATAGACCAAGTCGGACATGTTCCGGAATAAAATTCGGATCTTGACAGTGAGAGTCGCAAGCGGATCTCTTTTCAAGCTTCTAGCAGTTTGAGGCTATTATTTAGACTTTCTAACAGTCTCAAGTCGCGCTCCGCCTCTAACCGTAACCCCACCTCACAAAGAAGAAGCATTCGAGATAGTGGAGTTGTCTGACCCGGTTCACGCGCCACCGCCGCAAAGTATAACCCTAGATCTGAAAGGGGGAAAATTAGATCTAGGTATATCTTCGATCCTAAAAGCCGACTCTCATTCCTTTGTCCTTACCATAGTCTCGTCTTCTCTCCAGTCAAAGTCAATCGTTCTTCGTCAGATCTACATTGCTCTGAGGAAGGCCACCACCACGTCAGAGAAGAAGGACATATTGACTCGGGCTTAGATCAGGAAGATGAGAGCAAAGGAAAAAGAGGGAAGGGGAAAGGATGGTTCGCCTCCGACGCCGCCGGAGTGGCAGGTCGGAGATAGGGTTACGGCTCTCGTTTGGTGTCTCTCTCTCGGGTAAAAATATGATTATATTTTTGTTCTCGTCCACAAGTTACGGTTTAACAACAGGAAAATCGCATAGGCATTCACTAACACTTTAAACCTTGAACTTATTTAATTAATATATTAAACCTTTTATTTGGTTTTTGTATCACAAAACACGTTCAACTTAACTTACTTGTTCATCAAGTCAAAATTATTACCTGTTAACCTGCAATAGTAAGTGACGGTTGACTCTTTCAAATAACAATAAAAGCCTAAATAAAAGTATGAAATTATAGAAAAAAAAATCTAAAATGGAATTTAATAAATATCAATATATTTTCTTAAAAAATTAAAGTTTTTAAATTGTAAGTTTTGCAAAAAAAAGAATATTTTTTAAAAAATATATAAAACCTATAAATATTCTCACAAAAATTAAATATTATAAACATTATTACAATTAACATAAATACTCTTTGTCATATCATCATTAAGGGTAACATTTTTTTTTATATCGATAATAATGACACTTTTTAGATACTTAAGAAAATATTTTGATTTTGTAAATTAATCTTTTTAAAATTTTCTGTATTTATAAAAGAAAATCTTCTTTTTTTGCAAATTTTTTTTTTTAAAATCAAATTTTACGAAAATATTTTCATTTTTATTAAATTCAGTTTTAGAAAATTTTCAATAATTTAAAAATATTTATTCAGGTTTCATTGTTGGTTTTTGTTAATTACATTTATTAATTAAAAAAATCAACACGTTACCAACTATTGCAGGTTAACAGGTTACAGTTTTGATTTGATGAATAAGTAAACCAAGTTGAAGGTTTTTTGTGATACAAAGTCTAAGTTGAAGGTTTAATATGCTAGTTAAATAACTTCATGAATAAGTAAGCCAAGTTAAAAGTTTTTTGTGATACAAAAGCCAAGTTGAAGGTTTAATATGACATTTAATTAAGGTTTAAAGTGTTAGTGAGTGTCATTTGAAAGTTTTTTATGCGATTTTCCCACTTAACAACTAACTTTTAAATGCGTTTTGACATCATATGCTTGAAAAAAATATGACGATCAAGCTTCAGATGAAAGCAAATTAACTTTTGGCCATTTAAAATCTTAAATGATTTTATCTATACTATGAAAGCAGATGACTGCTTATGAATCTAGCCCTGAAGTTTTAAAAAATTACAACAATTGCATGTACATTTTTGCCAACAATATTTGCAACCAATCAAAAGTCATTATTTTGCAATTACATTAAAGAGCATGTAATACAATTTACTTCTCAGTTTTTGTGAAAAGTTTGTTTCCTTTGCACCATATCTTTTCAAAAAATCTTTCAAATTATTAATTATTTGAAAGCATTTATTAAATTAAACCTCAAAATAAAATCAAGTTAAAATAACAAATGATTAAAACAACAAAATCACAATAGGGGTCCGAATTATGTCAACTCCTTAAAAAATAGTTCCACTTAAAATAAAAACTAAATCACATAAACTAAATTTAATAAATTATAGAAAATTTTTTGACGCACAAATGAATTTTTTAATACAGAGAGTATTGAAAATGAAAAATATTTTATCTAAATTAAAAAAATAGTGTAAAATAAGCTTAACATCGGGTTAAATAAATAAAATCATATTATGGGTTAGAATTATTTAGAGTCTTTAAAAATTTAGTCATATTTAAAATAACCGAAATAAGTCATATAAGTAAATTTAAGATAAATTTCATAAAAAGTTAAGAGTTAATATATATATATATATATATATATATATATATATATATATATATATATATATATATATATATATATATATATATATATATATATATAATTTATCAAAAATCATAATTTTATTACGTAAAATATTTTTTCTAACAAAAAATATACCGGGTCAAAATCTAGTTATACGTTTATAACTGCAATTTGTGTTGCCTTTAGCCACTTCATCCGATATGGAACCAAAGTGAATGAACCTTCCTCTCAAGAGGCCCAGAACCAACTGTGTTATAGTTTGGTTGTGTTGTTTAAGCATAATCTTGCCGTGTTGGTAATAATAATACAACCCTCAAAGAAATGTGAGAGGTAAATGGTTGTTTGTATATATATTGAATCCGAGGGGTTTTGCTGACCAAAAGAGCCAAATGAATGGATGGAAATTATAACACAATTCATTCATACAAACTACGTCTCTACAGATTTCTATCCCGGTTTTGTTTTCTTCTAATCTCTTCCCAAGACCTGAAACCAAAGAAGCACCCCCACATGTTTTTCAGTTACCAGAGAGCACCAAAAATATTAACAAAACAAACCAGATTAGTCCGTTAAGCAATCCACAGAAGTGTAGAACCAATAGCTCTGGGATTTAGCAGTTACCTGCAATTAATGTGAAGTTAATAGATGACTCCCTAGGGAAACTGACGCAGAGATGATCTCTTAGGCTGGAGGAAGTGTGCGACGACATGTTGGACACTCCATCTTTATGTCCATCCATCTCTGTAAGCATCCCGAGTGGAATAAATGCTCACACGGCGTTACCATGCAATCATTGGTGCGCCTCCTGAGATCAATTGTGGCCATGCAGATTACGCAGTCCCTGCTTCTGTTTACATCATGATCTAATCTTTTGTAGTAGTTGTATTTCTCAGGTAGCATCTGCCAATCAAAACACATGAGCTCTTGATTTATTAAAATAAACGAAGCAACTTACTATTGATCCCAAAAGAAAGATAGCAGAACCACCAACACACCTTCCGTGGAACAAAGCAACGCGACCCGAAATAATGCTGAAGAAGAAGAACAGCAGCTTGAAACCCGACGAATGCGCACAGGCCTATACACCACGCCTTGCTGGGCTCTACACGCATGAAGTTCTTGGGGCATCCAAATACATACAGAGGTATGGCAAGCCGTGTAACCGTCATCCCCGAGATATAATAAGGGTGCAACGGCTTTCTAGAATCCCGAACAACGTTTGCAACTATCTGCGGAATCCAAAATGAGTACATGAGAAGGAGGACCCACCGCATGTAGTTATGGAGCTCATACATTATCAATATGCCTCCAACAAGGATTCCATCTGTTGAAAATCATTACAATAAGAGAAACATCAAACATCTGTGAAAGTCCGAAGCATTTACTTGTAAACAAAAACCAAAGACCCTAAAAGACTTACAGAAACGGCTGTATAGAAAGGAGAGCTCACGCCTCATTGTCTCCCATCCCTCACCGCTGTTTGAAGGCCTGGTTGCTTTCCATATGGCCAGAAGATATCTCATCTCAAAAATCGAGAACACTACAAACTTGAAAAACGCAGCTGTCGCAAATGCGTTAAACAATGATTCTGCATAAGAAGTGAAATCTCAGCTTACGGATTGATTGAGAAAAGCACGAAAAGGACAAGAAAAATATACTATAATTTTCATCAAGAGGTCCGTCCGAGGATTCATTGATATATATATATATACATACCAACTAAAATCCCGGCTGTAAGATGTAAAAGGCATAGATAAGAATCAATGATGGCTTGCTGCCCTATCATTACAATGGAGACCTTTGCAGCACCCTTGTATACAAAAAGAGTTATCCCAGTGTTACTAATCATCATTATCTTCCTTTAAATAGATCAGATCAACAAACATGAGAATCTTACGGATTGTGTGTTACTGTGCTCCATTTGCCGGATCAACAAAAGAACCTGGAGGAAGGAAACCTAAGAACAATAGCAAGTTAAGGAATCCACTAAAAGTCCTACGGTTTTTTGTCATTCTGTGATGGAATGGAAAAGAGATTGGAACAAAGGATACAAAAGTGACCATCAATGTATAGTTCACAGCTTTGTTGTAGTAGACTTCAACGTTAATGGAGGTTGCATTCAGCAACAAGGGGGAGAAACAATCGCCGTCGTCATCTACTGCAGGACTTTCCATCAGTCCTTCAATGTGAAAATAATCTTTGTCCCCACCTACCAAAAATAAGTAAACTTGTCTCAAATTGAACTAAGGCAAGAAGTAGGTCATTTGAACACGTCTAATGGTTAGAGAGCATACATACTGTTTTCAGTAGAAGAGGCTCGGGATATCTGAGCTGCAATTTCGATATTACAATGCTTCTCCATCTCATGTATTGGAGCTGAACACACAAGAAAATTCGAAAGGTGAGAGATGTAGCAGGAAAGCACATATCAGATAAGTTCCTACTCACAAGCCTTTTGTTTGGACATTCTGTCTCTTGGAGATTCTTGAAGAACTTGAGTGGAAAAAATGCCGAGCTGTCCGACAACACAAGTAGTAAGTAAGGTCGCCATAGAATAAAAGATAACAAAGGAATCAGGTGGAGAAAGTGGATCATATTACCAGATGATAGGGGTTGGAGAGAAGATAATCATCTTCAAGGCCTGAATCACCATTCTTTCCGCTGAAATGCACAAAAAAACCTTATTGATGATATAGAATCGCAGTTAGAGGAATGAATAATAAAATAGAGACCTGTTAGCAACAAGGCGGAGCTGACGGAAGGGCCAGATATAAACACCTTCGACTTTAATTTTGGCACCACCAACATTGTGTTCATTGTCAAAAACGTCATGGAAAACAACAGCACCCTGTTCCCGTTCAAAGTTAATAATCATATATACCATTTGTGATGAATGCATAAAGAAAATTAAAAAAGAAGAAGCTAATGACCTGAACATAATGGACACCAGTAATCTTAGTAGGACTAGTGAATAACTCAATGACAGAGTTACCCTTTTGGTTTCTGAAGTCAGGGAACTTGGAAGAGCCATTTACAGTATCTTGAAACTTCCAGGTGCCTGTAAACGCACAAGAAACGGACATGAGAGCTCAAAATACGTCGTCGCAGCTTAAGATAGATAGGAAACAGAAAGAAAACCTCTGTATGTTCCAGTTATATTCCAGGCGGAAAATGGTCCGGATGAACCTCCGCTGCTCAGTTCTTTTTTACCAAAGAGCCACTGGCAACACAAATCATTTACAAAGACAAATCAGATTCTCCATCCTAGGAAACTACTACTTGGTGTTGTATGCAATCTCAACCAACAAGGGGTATGTGATGAAATCATATATGAATAGAGGATTCAAGTCAAGAAACTCATTAAGACTAAAAGCTTTATACAAAAATAAATAAAAAAATAAATAAAAAGAGCAGAAACCTGATCGCCCCAGGAACGAGAGGTCTCTCTGATGGGTCTGAGTCCATTGGCTTGTTGCGAAACCAGAATCGATAAGCACAACAGAAACCCTAATCCCAAATTCGACTTCATATGAATGATATCAAAAAATTTACAATGGGAATTCGGGTTTTGTGACAATCAAATGCATCATCAGGACATAAAAGAGAGAAAAAAGAAGGTTGCTTCAAGTGAAGTCAAACCAACCGAAATCGGAACTGAAGAGAAAGTGAGAGCCCAACAAACTGAAGAAGACGGACGAAGAAGAAGAACCAATTGATTTTGATGCTTCTGCTGCTTTTCTTCTAACCACAACAAATTACTAATTAAATTATTTATTGTCTGCACACCAAACCTAGCAACTAGACTCATAAACAAAACTTATTTAGGCGCATACGTATACTTCTCCTCAGATTCCAACCCCCATTTCGTATGATCGATCAATCATACAACTCCCCAATTGACTTTTGACATATTCAACCAATTTAAATTAAAAACCAAAAAAAAAAACCAGGCAGGTGTGGTGAGGTGAGGTCGTTCGAGATTCTCTATCGACTCTCCGATTCCACCTTCCTTCCTTCCTTCCTTCCTTTTCACGAAAGTTGAATCTTTTTATATAACAAAGGAAAATGGCAAGGTCAGCGAACACAACTAGAAACTTGGATATAGGAGTTACTTACTTTCACTCTCTCTCCTCCTCCTACTCTTACGCTTTTATCTTCTTCTCTCTTTTTTTAATCATCTTGTTTAGTTATAGATTTCCCCAAAAATATATAAATAGTTGCTAACTGAACCGTGATCTATGCAAAATGCATATGATGCACATTACTATGTCAACTTTATAACATTCATACGTTGACCAAAACAATACAACCAACCTTTTTTTGTCAACCATTTTCACCAATCCAATGGGTATGAAACGAATTGGTACATGAAAGAGATAGGAGTTCAATAACAAAGCATCCATTAATTAATTTTATAGCCCAAATTGAAATGGTAACTGAATCCATGTGTCAGTGTCAGGAGAAGAATTATCCGGATATACGTAACACACACACTTCCATCTTGGAAAGAGCTGTGATCTTGGCTGCTGAAACTTCTCCACCGTGATTTTGTCTGTCTTGCCTCCGCTTCTTATCAGTCTCTGCTGTTTCAGCAGCTTCAATCTTCAAGCACCAATTTAAACTCCAACATTCCATCTAAACTGTCGTTTGTTGTTGAACCTTTAATCATCATCGATTGATAAAACTGAGAAACTAATTTATTTGATTCAAAAAAAAAACTTTTCGTCAAACCATGCTTATAGATGTCGAATATAACCACCTATTCAATTAAATTTCTGATATACGAAAACATCAATTTAATTTACTATCCTATATATACCATACCATAAGACTTCACCTTGTTAAAGAAATAGTCCACAGAACATCATGTGAATTAACTTGAAACCAGAATTTGATCTCCACGATAGTGCAAGTATTAATATTTGTTAATGTTTATCTATCTAATTTATTAATGATCAAGTTTTCACTTTTTTTATAAATTATATTGGTTGCTTTATTCTGTTTTGGATAATGAAACAATTGAAGTTTAATTTGCGTTCGTACGTTTAGAATTTTATATTATAAACATTGGGTTATATAATTAATTCTTGTATTTCTTTTTAGTATTTGATATTTTTAGTATATTTTCTTAGAAAAAATATTTTTGAAAAGTTATAATGCAGTATAACTATTTTATATTTTATTTATAATTTCATATTTATGCATCTTGTAAGATATTCAATTAAATTAATATTAACTTGTACTAACATTAAAAACTAAAATAATATTTTATATTTTTAAATTAGTTAATAATTGGGAATTATGCTAAATGGAACAGAATAAAAATCTCTTTGTCCCTTTAATATAAATCTTTTTTTCTCCTTTTTACCCTTTCTATTTCTAAAACTTAATAGAATAAATAATTTTAGGAATAAAAAAACATTACAAAATAGACACAAGTGATGAAATGCCTTTATACACAAACTGATATTTTTTATTTTGAAAAACTTATTAAATTAAAATTTATAATTCTGTCTTACGAAAAGTAGATTTCATCTTCTACGAGAAATGACATAGTAGAAATCAATTTCCACGTTAAACTAGTAATTCTACTATTTTTAGAACATACAATCTACCTAATGTAAAGGACTCTACAAAATAACTGGATGCATATTCTACGTTTTGAACCAATTCTAAAAGTTTCAGAATACGTAATCTAAACACAACCTAGAAGTTTACTTATAGTAGAATTTGCTTGGAGGAATAAGTTCTCGTTTCTACGTTGTGTAGAAGATACATCCTACGGATAAGATAAACGAAAATTCCAAAAATTTAGGAAAATATTTATGAAAATATTCTAAATATATATATTTGTAATCATTGTGGTTGCTATAACCGTTGGGGAACGATTTCCTTTGTAAAAAATACCACAAAACCCAAAAAATATCGACTAAAGGTTGCTCGTTTTCACCGTTGAGTTCAAAGGATCGCACTCGTCTTGTCTCGAGAAAGAGAGGCGGAGAAACCAAATTAGGTTCTGTTCTTTTTTGTTTTAACTGTTTTTAATCCCTATTTTTCTCCTTTATAGCACGTTTTCCCCTTTATTAAATATTTTAAGTTTAATTTCCTTATTAAATTATGTTTAATATACTTTATTTGATTAATCAAGTGTTAATTTTGGAATTATGCAAAATCATATATATAATGAGGGAGTTTTTGCCTCTCCCTCAAAAAGCCACATCAGCAATCCTTACCCGTGTGGGCCCCACTAAATTCCGGGTGAAACTAATTTTAAAGCCATCTGTTTGGTTTGAATAAAACACATCGTTTAATGGAGAGAAGGAGATTATTAGGGTTTTGATAATATTGTTTTTACCGCTGTGTCTCTGAGACGCAATATCTTGAACTCCCTAATCGATCAAACGAACCCCTATTGATTTCTTCCTCGCATCTCCTCACTTCTCCAATCTTTACTATTCCCATTAAATCTTCAGCCGATGTCAACCTCTTCATCTCCTCCATGTAAAGTCTATAAATTAGCAAAGGATTGGGAGGATTTTGCATCTTGAAAACCACTAAACATCTTCGATAATGGCTTCCCCTGATGATGTCGTTTCGCACACTGCCTTCAATGCTCTCCAAATCGGCCTTCCCAGTTCGTCATGGCTAGGGTTCTGCGTTTTTGGGACTCCAATAACATCAAGAAGCAAGGCGAGTTTATGGGGATCACGCTTCTTCTACTTTATGAAAAGGTATTGCTAACAAGTTTCAACGCCTAAATTTTATGTAGTTAGTGGAACTATTTTATTTTCCTCTAAGAATCCATGATATAAACTCAATTTTTTTACAGGATTCTATGATTCATGTGTTCATCCCTGCTGTTTGGGCTAGTTTCTACCGGCCATCCTTGCTTGACTAAGGAAGGTTTCACGGTTTGAAGTCTCTAGATCCACAAAAACGTACAAAATAACAGAGCATTCTTTCATGATCGTCCCCAGACCGCCATTGATGAAGTCCTCGACATCGTCCCGTGATCAACAAACAAAAAATCATGCTGAGACAATATGATCATCTGCAGTCTCTATCAAACACTAACTTGGAACTTCCAGGTGTGTCCCTTGCTAAAGTTTGATGATTTGTAGTGTATTTATATATATATATATATATATATATGAATGGCTGTTGAAATCTTGAATCATGTGTCCCATTGCAGATGTTGTTGGGCCGGTTCATTCAGTCCAAGGGTCTGATCTTGAGGACGCAGGAGTGATGACTCGAGTTGTCGTCCGCTTCATGACTGCACCGTAAGCTTTTAGAAGTGTTCTTTTAATGGCGAACGCTTTAGTACCATAAATCCATTGGCAGTACTTATGAGATAAATTAGATGTGTTAGACCAAATAATTCATTTTTTATTGCAAATAGATCACTTCTGATGATTTGTTATGTTATTTACATCGGTCTTATGCTACTTCCTGTGTTAAATTAATTTAGATATGATTTTCTGTTGGTTGCGTGTTATAAATTGCAATCATCTAAGCCCTGTTAGATGGACCTATAATATCTTGCAGGTAGGTCAGGTCTGCTGATTTATTATGTTATTTCCATCCGTGTTATGCCCCTAGCTCTCTGAAATTATTTTACTTAGGATTTTCTGTTGCCGAATATATATTTCATTCATCTCAGCTCTGTTATTACACTACGTGATCTCTGAAATAAGTTTTCTTATAACCTTTTATGTCTTAATACATCTTGATTCGCATTATAGGTCGGTGGTGGTGTATCTCTCTTTATGGGATGAGGCTGCCGGAATGTTTAGGGGTATCATCGCCTCAAGCGACAAAACTAAAACTGTCATGACTGTGAATCCCAAACTCTTTGGAGGTTAGCAAACTAGAACCTCAATTCTATATATTTGTTAAGTAAAGCTTAAAAGTTTGCTTGATCCTAGCATTCATAATGCTTGCTGCCTTTAATTTATATTACACTCTCAATTTGACAGGAAACCTGTATTTCAACTCCACACCCGGAACGAAATTTTACTTCACCCAGAATACAATTTTGAAACATGTAAACCAGCTTGTATGTTGCAGATGTTTGTGTAAACCTGTACTTCGTTTTTGAAGCGGATACAATTTGAAAACATGTGTAAACCAGCTTGTCTATTTACATTATTGCAGATGACTGGTGGTGTTATCGAGGAACTCCCAGAATGTCTTACCGAGCTTGCTGGGAAAGAGTATGTATTCTAGATACGTGTCACACCGTACAATTTCACACCCAACCACTGCACCTTCACTGTTTCTGGAATCAGCTATCACGTCCCTCATGAGATAATACAATATATGCTTATAATGACCTTTGTATGCAAAACTTGTGTTAATAACACACCTGCATTTATTTCACAGTCTTTAAGCACGAACGAAGCTCAAGCAGTTTTTCTGGGGAAGGTGGCCATGCTTCCAGTTCTAGGAAGAACCTGTGTTTAAAATGGCGATCGTCTTTTGCGCCATGGCGCGAGGTGCACTCAGGCAACAGCAACATCACCATGTACCTCCTAGGAGAGGGTGGCTTCTGTAAGGCGCGCACCTTTGCCAGAAGGTGAGCATATCAAAGGCGAGTTCAAGGCACGCCATGGAGAATATACGTAAACCAGACTAAACCAGGTATGAAACCAAACCTTAATTAATAATTAAACCTTACACTTCTAAAAAACCTAAACAACCTAAACGTCGGGAAAATTAAACGTCTTAATAACTATGAAAAGCCCTAGCTTCCTCTTTACAAAAGAGAAATTTACAGAACTAAACATAAACATAGTTGTCAAGGTTTTTTTGTTTAAGGTTAGAACTCTCTAGTCTCTTATACTCTTTCCAATCTCGTTTCTCTTTATTCTTCTTATAGATTCCTTTGTTCTTTTGTCACAGAGTAGAACCGTAGTACGTTGGTCAAAGACTCAGAGTTAACAACATACAGACACGGTAAGTCTTTTACTCTCTGCACTTTCTTTTTTGTGGTCAGTCTAGTTATTCCCTGATGAAAAAGCGTGTGATGATGACAGTCTAGTTATGGATCATAACTTATGATCAGTCTCGTTTTTGTCTCATGCTATTTACGTGTAATTTACTTTGTTATTTTTTTTCCTTTGATAACAGTTTTAATGTCTGACGATGGGGCTGAGGCTGGGTCGTCTAGACGTCGTTAAGTTGATCCAGACAGAAAAATATGGACTCATGTTGAATAACAATTCCAATTCTTGGAAGTGTATTTTCTGTAAGAAAGACTTCAATGCTGGAATTTCACGTCTCAAGCAACACTTGAGAGGGGATCATAGGAATGCCAAAGCTTGTCTTTTATGTCCACCACATGTGAGAGAAGAGTTAATCAAACACAAGCAGATGAAGGATGACGAGTTAGCTGCTCGTAACTTGGCTCTCCAAGAAGAAGAAGAACGTCTTGACGAGTATGATGAAGAGTGCGACAAGGAAAGTCAGCCACAACAGTTTGTCCCTGCTAAAAAAGATTTAAAGGTCCACTGGACAGGTATGTGACTGCCCCTCCTCCTGATATTTTGCGAGGAAGGAAAGATAGAAACGGTACTCTTGGAGCTGTGTATGATAAAGAGTTAAGGACTGATGTATGTGGAAGTATAGCTAGGTGGTTTTTGGATGCTGGTCTTGCTTTCAATGCAGTCAACTCTCCTAGTTTTGACAAGATGTATCAGTTAATTGGGCAACATGGATTAGGATTAAAACCACCAAGCATGTATGAATTAAGGGTTCCGCTGCTTAAAAAAGAAGTGGAGAACACTCTTGTCCAAATTGAGGAGAACAAAAAAGAGTGGGCTAATAAAGGATGTTCACTTATGTCTGATGGTTGGAGAGATTCAGTTGCTAAGAAAAACATTGTCAACTTCCTAGTTAACAGCCCTAAAGGTTCTGTTTTCATGAAGTCCAAAGATGTTTCTGAAGTGGTATGTGATCTGAACCAGTATTTATTTCCAACATTTATATTAATTGTTTTAACATTTTATTGTTTTTAGGTGAAAGTGCAAAATTGTTGTTTAACTTTCTAGATGATATGGTTGAGGAGATTGGAGAATCTTATGTAGTTCAAGTCATCACAGACAATGCAAAAAACTACATAAAAGCTGGTATGTATGATCTGAACCACTATTTATTTTCAATTTGTTTTAACACTTTAGTTTTTTTCCTTTTTGTAATACACTAACACTAATATAAAATATTTAAATGCAGGAAAATTGCTTGAAGCAAAAAGACCTCATCTCTAATGGACTCCATGTGCTGTCCATTGCATTGATCTAATGTTGGAGGACATTGGATAAATCCCAGCACTGAAGAATGTAATGAAAAAATGCATGTTCATGAATGGATATACCTACAGCCATGTCCCTCTTGTGAACATGATGAGGAAATTCACAAAGCAAAGGAATTTGCACAGGCCGGCTATAACAAGGTTTGCTACTTCTTGCATAACCATGACTCAGTTTCTCAAACAGCAGAAGCCTTTAAGGGATATGGTCAATTCTGCTGAATGGAGTGACTCTAAATGGCCCAAAGAAGCTGGAGCAAAAAAAGTTAGACAGTATCTTATGCAAGCGAGTTTTTGGAAGTACATTCGACATGCTCTGAAGCTGACAACTCATCTTGTCAAAGTACTTAGGATGGTTGATGGAGAGAAAAAAACGGCTATGGGATACATTTATGCACCATGGACAGGGCAAAAGAGACAATCACAAAGTCCTTCAACTAGAATAAAGAGAAGTACGAAAAATCCTTTGAGATCATTGACAAAAGGTGGCAGTGTCAGCTTCACCATCCTTTGCATGCTGCTGGGTATTTCCTAAACCCTTCAATCAATTACAAATATCACGAGGATGTACGTTGTGCTGAAGTGGAAGGGGGCTGGTACAATTGCATTACTAGGTTTGTCTTTTAAATTGTGTTTTTGTTTTGCATTAATAGGTTGGTACACCATTTTAAGATGATAATTTTGTTTGTGTTGCATTAATAGGCTGGTTCCAGATACAAAGACTCAAGACAAGATAATGACAGCGTTGGATGCTTTCAAGGACGCTACTGGTATCTTAGGCAACGAGATGGCCTTTAGGCAAAGAGATATCAAAATAACAGGCAACACAAATTTGAATTACTTTTAGATAATTGATCTAAATAAAAAACTAACAATTTTTTTTTTTAATAGCGGAATGGTGGTCTTGTTATGGATCTTCTGCTCCAAATCTCAAAAGCTTTGCTGTTAAAATCCTTAGTCTGACTTGTAGTGCTACTGGTTGTGAAAGAAATTAGAGTGTTTTTCAACTTGTAAGTCTTTTTAATCACCTTTATTGTATATTTTTAGGTGATTTTGTTTAACTTATAAGTTTTAAACTTGATTTGTAACAACTTCATACAAAGAAGAGAAATCGCCTAGCACAACATCGGCTAAACAACATGGTTTTTGTGAAGTACAACAGAGCCCTAAAGCGCAGAAGCTTGAGAAGTGACACTGCCACCAGAGATCCTATTCTTTTGGATGAAATTGATGATAGCAATGAGTGGTTGGTTGGAACAATGGATGGAGATTCATCTGATAATGATGATTTGGTGTGGAGAGATGATGATTTTCCGTGGAATGTTGTGAGCCAAACTATGGGTGCTGAAGAACCCAGCTATTCTACTAGAGGAGCTGGAGCAAAAGGTGTAAGTTCGTCTAAAACTGATAAAGGAAAAAGTGTTCCTAGCTCAAATCAGAAGCAACGCTCATCTGTGCCTGCTATGACATTGGTTGATGAGGAATATGAGTTGGAAGAAGATTTAGATGAAGATGATCTTGGGTATGAAGATGTTGAGTACGATGATGAAGATGAGAATGATGGTGTTTCTGAAAATGAATTTTAGGTATTAGTTTTAAGTTATTTATTATGATATTATCTTTTGGTTTTCTACATTTGAGGCATTGTTTTGGGTTTTTGTTTTGATTAATTTTTTTTGGTTTAACGATCTTCAAATAATAAAGCTTCCATTTTATTTAAATAAGTGTTGTACGTGAATCAACCATTGCATATGTGTTTTCTACTTTTGGTTTAACCCATCCACATCCATTGAATTGATTTGTAGGTGTCCAAGAACCGTCAATCATACAGATATCTCCCATACATATGGTATGGTTTTCAATATCTATGTTCCCTTGATCTGACAATGTGATCTGTTCATTTGCTTGAAACCAGGCTTGGCACTCACTCTCTGCATATTGTGCTAACTCCAACGGGTCTCTATCAATACCTCTGAACAACTTATCATTTCGAGCCTTCCAAATGTACCAAATTATCCAGGGATAAGGATCCTTGTCCATTTCCGTTTCCATTATGGCATTTTTCCTCCAGAAGAGGTAATCCATATTTGCATATGTGCTTTGTAATGGAAACAAGGTAGGACTAGAAGGCGTAGAAGATAAGGCCCAAACTTGCATTGCGGGGGGGGGGGGGGACTGAAATATTGCATGGGCGACTGATTCTTCTGGCTCCTTATATCGTGGAGAGTGGTTATCACATCTCATATGTCGATAGTTCATAGTACTTGTAACAGCCACATGACCTGTTATTATTTGCCACATAAGATGACATATCTTCTGGGGTGCCTTAACCTTCCAAGCATGTGCTTGAAGTTTTGTGATATTAGGTTCACAAATACAGCTTCCTCCTCCTTCCTCAGTATATTTCTTGCAACCCAATATCCAGATTTGAAAGTGTACTGTCCATTTCTTGTATAACTCCATCAATATGTATCCCTTCGATGTGTCGCACTAATCGTCATACTCCTTATAAGTGGTATATCACCCGCATCTATGTAATTCGCCAGCCGGTTCAGATCCCAGGTCTTCGTTTCTTGGTTAATTAGGTCGCTTACTCGCATATTCGGATGTAAAACTGGTACAGATGGGACGGCTGATCTTACTGGAATGGTAAGAATCCATGGATCCTCCCATACTCTTACCTCATATCCAGAATGAATTTTCTGTCTAATCCCCAACAATAATAATTCTCGTGCCGCTGATATACTTGTCCACACATACGATGGGCTATTGACTGTAAGTTGTCGCAATGGCAAGCTTGAACGATAATACCGGCCTCTCAAAACTCGAGCTACCAGTGAATCTGGGAGTTGGACCAGTCTCCATAACTGCTTTGCTAGCAGCGCCAGATTAAACTCATAGATCATTCTAAATCCCATCCCCCCTTCCTCTTTAGATAAGCATAACTTATCCCATGTTGACCAGTGAATACCTCTCTTTGGGGGATTCGTATTCCACTAGAACTGTGCAATGGCACTAGTTAAAGCATCACAAATCTCCAAAGGGAGAAGGAAACATGACATCACATAAGTCGGGAGTGCTAACAGTATCGACTTAATCATAACCTCCTTGCCACCTTTTGATAGCCACCAACCCGTCCATCCATTCACTCTATTTCGTAGCTTATCCTTTAAGAATGCAAAAAGCTTGAATTTAGATCCACTGATATCCTCTAGAATTCTCAAGTATGTCCCCATCCCTTCTTCATTCTGAATCCCAAGTGTGTCATTAATCTCTTGCCTAACGTTTGATCCTATTCTCTTACCAAAGAGTAGAGATGATTTATCAAAATTAATACATTGACCTGAGGCTTGTCCATATTTTCTGACCACTCTCATTACTTCTTCACATTCACGGGGATCCGTCTTACAAAAGAACAGACTATCATCAGCAAAGAGAAGGTGAGATACCGAAGGACACACATGCGTGATGCGCATCCCCGTTATCTTCTCCTGATTCTCTGCGTGATTTAGAAGGCTAATGAGCGCTTCCGTGCATAGAATAAAGATGAAAGGGGACAGAGGATCCCCCTGTCGTAGACCTCTCTCCGGGACGATATTCCCTCTTGGCTGGCCATTCATGAGGACTTTGTACTTAACTGATGTTATGCATCACATTATCCAAGTTATCCAGACTTCTGAGAATCCCATATTTCTCATGGTGGCCTCAATGAAAGACCATTCCATTATGTCATATGCTTTGATCATGTCTGTTTTAATGGCCATCCTCTTGTTCCGTTCATTCGGTTTTGTTCTTAAGGCATGGAACATCTCTTGGGCTATCATAATATTATCAGATATCTGTCTCCATGAAACAAAGGCTGACTAGATTTCTGATATCCTATCTGGTAAAACCTTTTTTAATCTCTGGCATAAGATCTTAGAGATAATCTTGTAACTAACATTACAAAGATTGATAGGGCGAAGCTGACTCATCTGGTTCGGCTTATCTACTTTTGGGATAAGGCATATGTTGGTATCATTCAAACCAGAAGACATTGTTCCTTCAAAGATGAATTGATTAACCATAAGAGTTAAATCATCCTTTACAATATCCCAAAAATTCTGATAGAGCAGTGCAGTCATTCCGTCTGGCCCCGGGGCTTTCTCGGGGTGCATGGCAAAAAGAGCCAGTTGTAACCTCCCACTCAGTGACCGGAGCTGTTAACCCTTATTATCTGCTGGCGTGCATCATCTATCTCCTCCGGGGTTGATGATTGGAAAATGTGGCGGAAATATCTTGTAGCAATGGCTACAAGTCCTTCCTCATCCTCAAAAACATTCTCATCTTCATCCAGCAATTGAGTAATCCTATTCCTCACTATTCTCTGCTTCGTGAGAGCGTGGAAAAATTTAGTATTTCTATCTCCTTCCCTTAACCAGAATACTCTACACTTCTGTTTCCAGAACATCTCTTCCGCCTTAAGAGCGTCAGAAAGTTCTTTTAAAGCTGCCGCGATCTCCTCATTAGTGGCATCATCGTATGAGGATAATTGGTCCACTTTTTCCTTTAACTCCTCCACATTTTTTTTTCTGAATTCAGATTGTTTTGCCTTTTCCAATCACTTAAGGCTCGCCTACAGCTTGCAATATGTTCCATGATACTTGCATAACGTGGGAGATCTAGTATAATTTGCATGAGTTCCTCGTTTTGCAGCCATCTCTTATCAAATTTGAAAGTTTTTGATCTTCTCGGCTTCTTTTTAAGAATCTCTTCTAGGATCGGACGATGATCCGACCCCAAAGCCTCATATACTGCACTTTGGAATGAGGGAACTTCTCATGCCAGTCCTCATTGCCAACAGCCCTGCTGTTCTTCCTACCCAGGAGAGCATGTTCCCTGTGAAAGGAAAATCCAGCATACCACACTCACTGAGCATTTACTTAAAAGGCAAGAAAGAGCTGTCCATACGTTGCCTGCCTCCTTCTTTCTCTTCATGGCAGGTGATTTCATTGAAGTCACCTATCATAAACCAGGGTCCATTTCTTGTTGTTGAGAAACGCGTAAGGCGTTCCCAAACTATATCTCTTCGTTCTACTACATGATCCTTATAAACAAACGTCATATAGACTTTTATTCCATCAATGACTGCCTCAATGTCAATCATTATGTTATTAGAAAATAAAACATTAACTTGAAATTCTTCCATAAAAAATAAAGGTAAACCTCCACTGAGTCCAAGTGGCTCAACAGTAAATAAATGGTCAAATCCTAAGTCGGCATGAATGTCTTGCAACAGCAGCCTCTTGTTCTTCGTCTCAGAGAGAAACACTAGTCCTGGGCGATGCTTCTGACACATCTCCGTAAGGCGTCGAACTGTAAGGTCGTTTCCAATCTCTCGACAGTTCCAACTGATTGTCCTCATGGATAAAGCTTGGATGGGTTCTTGGATCCCATCAAACCATCTTTTTTAGGACCATGTTGTCCACTCTTCCTTCCATGCCCTTGACTTATTTTATTCTCAAATTTCTTCTCAGCTTCTATTGGTCTAGGAGACATTGCTACTCGGCCCCGTGGAGAACCACGACGAAGAAACTCTGATTTCTTTGTTTGAATGCCCAAAGGGACATTAATACGGTTCCTTTCACGTGACGGTTTAGCCTCATGTCGGCGGTTCTTGGCTCTGGATGATCCCGACGCCACGCGAAGTTCTTCCTCCTGCATATCCATAAGTTCCTCTCCCAAAAGATCATCATCTTGCTCTTCACATTCCAGCTGCTCTCCCTCCGGCTGTATCATTGGATTCATATCATTCAAGGCTCCTATCATCTGATCTTTCTCGAGACCATTAATTTCAACCTGAAGAGATTGTGGAGAGAACGTAAGAGCTCTTGTTATACCCTTAGGACGCACAGTGACATTGCTATCCATTATTTGGGAAGAGCGTGTAGGAGACACAATGGTGCTCGCAAGGCGCTTCTTTACTTGTTCATTCGACTTCTTTTTCTCACTAAATGGAACAACAGCTTGATGATCATTTTGTGGTTGTGAGTGCGTTCCCTGTTTTTCCTCCATCCCTCTCTTGTCACGCTAAAAGTGCTCAGTCCTGCGTGTATAAGGGTTACTCCATTACGAGAGTCTCCATATCTGTTGTTCCTCAGCCCCTCATGTCGTCGTATTACTCTATCCTTATGTGATGGATATCGGTTTCTGTTGCCTTGCCTTCCTTGCCGATAATCATCCTCATGTTTGGTTCTGTTACTAGACAAAGATCTAGTATACTGGGACCTCCTACCATCTTGGTTTAGTGACTGTTGTCTAACCTCTGAGGAGACATTATTCCGATTGCTCTCTACATGACTCGGGAATGAAGGAGCCTGGACCCGGGAGAATACATCCCCTCTTGCCGCTTGTAGATTGCTTGTAGACTCCACAAGACATTTTTCTTTTTCATGTGTCATAAGGCCACATGTTTTACAATGCTTGAATAACTTGTCATAAGTTATTTCAATGGATACCTCATCACCCTCAGGAGACTGTACTTGGTGCTTGAACTTCAATGGTTTCCTCGTATCAATCTTGATTAACATTCGGCCCTCAGTCAGCTCAATAGTATCAACATGTCCAATTCTACCGCCAATGTTTTTTCAGATTTTTGTCCGTCCATAGATGTAACGGCATCCCTATTATCGTGACCCAAAAGGGGTTGGTCCAAGGGTAGTCATCGTGTACAATGGGCTCCCAACGCAGTAACACGAACATCCAAAAGTTGTAATGAAAGACAAAGTTTAAGTCATCTTCAGAGGTAAAGTTCAAAAGAAACTTTCCATTCCCCAGATCATTAGCTGTAACCCGGTCTTGCAATCCTCATTGAGCAGGCATCGTCTGAATTAACTTGACGACGTTTTGTTTTTTAGGATTTAAAACCTTTCCAATCAAAGACATTCTATGCTCCTTGATGACGAAGGAGTCGTCCTTATCAATCAGTTTGATCGGAGCATCATCGTCATCAAAGAGAATTCCTTTTCCCTTGTAATCTGCCATATGAGCAGATCATGTTCGAAACACCGGTCCCATAACGAGAGTTCACCGTAATAGCCTCATTTTTATAACGTGAGCAGATCCAAAGAGAAAAATTCGGTAACAGAGGGTTTACAGATAGAACCAGAGACAAAGGGTCGATCTGATATTGAAAAACTATCTGATCACCGAAGGGTGAACCAAATAGCTACAAGACTCGTCGACGTCTTCCTTCGCTATCAGGATATACATGGTGATGATCAGCTTGAGAGAGATGACAAAGCACAGATGACCGTGGTGATCCAAACGTCGAGGGACGTATAGATCATGTGAAGAACAAAACTTCAGGTGAAGTTTTGATCTGAGTCACCGCATTGTCGCTTATCGCTCCCTAGGGCTACGCTATTCTTTTTGTCCTTTTTGGTTATCATCCAACTAAACACAGAACAATATGAAAATGTTAATAACCGGAAATATAAACACTAAGACCGATTAAAATAAAGTTACGTTAGAAAAATGGAAAAAGTTAAGAAAACTAACTCTTTAGAAGACATATGATTCCATAGTATTATATCACAGATAATAATAGTAAGACCATCATTTTCTACGCCTGAGACAATAAGGCTTCTATTAACTATTACAATCATTTTAGTGTCAAAAAACCTCTTACAATGCCCTCAACAGTATCCCTTCCAGTGTAATACGTTGCACATACCTATCATCGTTCTCTCAATTAATCAGTTAAAAACATATGCAAAATCTAAGGCTTTCGACAAGACAAGTAAGTTGAAATGCATCGTGTAATCAGCTATAAGTAATGCCTCATACCCCAGTCGATAAGATGCATAAAAGAAAATCTCTGAAACAAAATATATCTTCCTCAAAAGTTATGGATCCATCCAAGAAAAAGACGAGCACACTCCAAGGTATGAGTCATGAGTCTCATGACCCACTCTGCCTGATTGTTTCGAAGGCTACCTCAATTTCACCAGTTGATTACTGTAACATCATTCTCGCCTGCAAAGATCTTTACTTGACATCTAAGCTACTACAGTCAACATCCCCGCACTTGCACGGGGCTACGCTCCTAGTGTTATACTAAAGGGACAACTTAATGATGGTTTTATACTAATGGGACAAGGAGTTGATTTTCTATTCTATCTTAGCATAATTCCTTTAATAATTTTCTTGATGGCCATATTTATGTTAGAGTACACTGAATGATAATTTTTAAAAAATTATATAGATAAAATATACTCTCTCTGATTTTTAATAAATAACGATTTAGGATATGTAAGAAAATATTTAATTTTTACATTTTCTAGAAATTATTTTTTTACGTAACTATAATTTTTTTGTAGAAGTTGAATGTATAGTATCATTGGTCATATAACATTAAATTATTGATAATATTTACATAGAAAAATGAAAACTTCATCTAGTGGAATTTTTTTCTTTAAGAAATCATATATTAAGAATATAGAGGGCATATGAAATAGTTTTGTTTCTTTAAAACATCATGTATCAAAAACAGAGGGAGTATGAAATAGTACTATATATAAAATGTTATAGAAAACTAATTTATTTGAGCATTTATAAAAATAATGTATAATAGATGACATTTATGTACTATATATAATGATTTCATATTAAAATTGTTGATAATTATTGGGGATTGGCCAAATATAACTCAAAACTTTATTTTAAATGCAAATGTGCATGCCAAAGTCAATCAAATGAAAAAAAAAAAAAAACCTAAAAGATTAGTGAAATTACAACCAGCCTCTATGACCAAACAAAAAAAGCAATACTAGGTTTTATGATAATAACCATGTGCATAAAAATAATTTTAGAGAAATTTTCTTAGGATACTTACTTAAAAGTCTTCTCATACACTAGAACTTAAAAAATAATTTATAAATTTAATAAAAATATTTTTATTAGAAAAAAATCTTAATCATGTAATTATAGACATTTTTAAATGATGTAAATTTAGATTTATTAAAAGTAAATAGTTTTTAACATAGATGAGTGAATGTAAGTTGAGTCATGATATTTTTTGGCAGAAGGTTTAGTAACTATGTTATAGTATTCTATGTGTGTTTTAGGGTTAGATTGTGTAATCTGATTTTTTTTTTTTTTTAAAAAAACTAAATTGACTTATATATGTTTAGTTTTGTGTAAAATTAAACACTTTAAAAGTTGATTTTGAGTTTAATAAAGTTTGTTATTTTAATATTTGATTTTGAGTTTGGAAGACTTCCCAAAATTAAATAATGCACTAAAGATTTACTGGAAGACTTAACAACATAGTCTACCGTTTCCCGCTTAATTTTTAAAACAATTTTGGTTTCCTGTTAAGTCTTCCAATAAGTCTTCTAGAAAGTCTTCCAAAGTCTTCTCATGTTTTAGATCTTAAAAATATTTTATAAATTTTATAATAAAGAATTTGATAAGCAAAAAATCCTTATCATATTATAGGTATTCCTAAATGACGTAAATTAGGCTTACTAAAATTGAATTATTTTCAACATAGATGAGTGAATTTAGATTGATTCATGATATTTTTTTTGGTTTAGGGTTGGTAACATATGTTATATTATTGTTTGTATTCTTAGGATTAGATTTTGGAATCGTAACAAGAAAATTTTGACATGCCCAGTATATTTTCGTTGTTCACTGTTTATTCAATGACTAACCAGAGGTCTTGTTCCAGTATGCCCTATGGGGATATTCATTATTATATATAGTATGATTATTAATAATTTTTTTTGATAAATATATGTTTAGTTTTGTATATATTCAACACTTTACAAGTCGATTTTAAGTTTAATGAGATATTTGTTGCTATTTAATTAGTTACTTTCTTTTAAAGTTTAGATGACGTATTGGAAAATTTTCTAACAAATATAACTTCAATGTAAGTCTTTAGGACGAATATTAGATTTAGAGTGTAGAAGACTTCTTGGAAATTTATCAGGTAAGTCTTCCATTAGAAGAATTCTTGGAAGACTTTCATGGAAGGTTTCTATTAGAAGACTTACATGAAAGTCTTATGTATCGAAAATAAAATATTCAACCTAATTAGAATTTTTGTCTTCTTATATAAGGAAAACTAGGTGACTGGCTCGCACCCTGTGCGAGCATGAAAAAAATACTGTGATATTGGTTGAGTTGAATTTTAATGGAAACGGATCTTCGATAGTGAACTCATTGATCTCCAAGTATTGCAGGATCTTCTAAGTTTTTTGGTAACAAGTATGAGTATGAATTTTTTTCAGAGTGTTGTGAACAGATTTGGTATTTTCTCATGGCTGCTGTTGATCGGAACCGGCTTGATGGCCCAAAGATAGAGAGGTGACTTGTTGGTTCTATGAACCACTGTTTATGGCTTTAGTTTAGTTTTTTTTATTTTTTTCACGAGATGTTGCGATTACAAGGAGTGTTCTTGCAAGGAAACCTATAAAATTTACCCATTGAATCTTGAATAAATTTGTACTTTTGTTTCAATTATTTCAATCCCATTTGTATCTTTTACAATTATGATTGTATCATAAGCTGTTTTGAGTTTCTTACTTACCAAGGTACATATTATTAATAAAGCTGCTAATTGGGTTTGATGCAGGGTAGATGTTGTAGTCTTTGTTATCTGGGAGCTAGTCATCTTAGCATTCTTAGTGTTCTCAGTCGTTTCCTTGTACTTCAAGCGATTGCAGCTCGCCATCATCTTGGTATGCGTCACTTTGCTACTACTTGTTTACATGAAGGTCACAAAGCAGGTGAGATTGGCCAGGAAGAAGAAGCGAAGGATGCTTCTTCCACTGTACCAAACTCCATATGAGAAGTTCGCCTTTATATTATTACTAAGTGAAATTGTGTTGTAAAAGTTCTGTAATTTTATATTTTTTATTTAATTCAAAAATTTATGTTTTCAAACAAATTTTTTTAAAATAGTGGCATATTAAAAGAAAATATGATAAAAGTTCAAATATAATCCATAAGTAATATAAAATAAGATGTACATTTCTCGATAAAAAACTTCCAATCAGAAACCTGCACAAAGTTATTTAATTTTGTAAGCAATCGTACGAAATCAAATATCCTAATAGATTTCTAAATTTTATTGAGACTAAAACTATATTATATTGATATACAATTATAGAAATAGTCTTAAAATTGGTTTGTAGGCAACTACAACCTGTCTTTCGTCTGTGCTATTCTATCTGTTAATAGAAAAAAAAACAAATGTAAAAGTTTAATAATTCAAAATCTTTATCGAATAAAAATAGAGTAAAATTGCGTACCGTTTGCTATGGAATATTCTGAAAAACTTGTTTGTAGACAAAATTTGTTGTTTTTGTCTCTGGCTTCCCTTGTTTATCTGTTATTAGGATTTTTAATTGAGATCTCGACTTTACTCTTGAAAGTGCAACGTATAACTGGCCATGAGAGAAAACTGATATAGGGAGAAATAAACCAACATTTTTCAATGTTTGACCTTGATTTTTATTGATAGTCATTGCAAAAGCCAACATAACTGAAAACTGTCTTCGACGCATTCTGAAGGGAAACTTTGTATCAGGTGGTGTAACAAACATTATCGAGATCCAAATTGACTCTCTGAAATATCGTTTCTTGTTATAATTCTACTTTGTATGACATGGGGCAATAACTGAGTAATAATCAGCCTAGGAACATCACTCAAGTCTCTTATGTTGTGTACAGCTGCGAATGACTAATTATATATATGTACAACAACTGTTATAAGACTCTACATAATACGTTCACACTTTAACAAAACAACTTAGTTTTTATGTATGTTTACTATACTATTAAGGTTTCCAAATATAATAGGCAGTACATCCATCTTCTTCCCCTAACCTGACAAAACCCCAAGCAATGTTTATTAAAAAAACACCATATTCATTATCATGGTTACCGATCATTATTTTCTGGAACCCCAACGAATCGTTGGCAATAAAACCTTTTCTGAGAAACACACATAATACCTTTTTTTCACCATCGGTAACACCACCGCTCTGGATCTGCAAAAAAATTCTTATCTGTTTTACTTTTTGTTATTTTATTTTGGCCTCACCTCGGCACCAAAGCTATGGGACCTTATGCTAATTAGTAAACACAAACTAACCTTGATTCTTTGTTGAACCCTCTGCAATCGTCCTGCCGGTAACTATGAAAGACCGGCTGAAACCCTAATTGTTCTCCTCCAACTCCTTTAGCTTAGAAACTCTTTGATTCGTTGTCTACTCATTTTCCTTTCACAACCACGCCTCCCAATCTGTCTCTAGAAATTTCTCTCTCACAACTTTCGTATGTAACTGGTATGTGAAGAAAATAATGACTTCTCGTTTCTTGAGGAAAGAGAAATGATCTACTTTCACCATTACGCGCATATAAATGTATTATTGTCCAATTTGAACATAATATATATATCATATCGTAACCTAAATCTTCCTATGTACATTTTCTTAAATTTGGGGACGTTATGGATGTGACACCAAATTTTGTCATTTACGAACCATTTGGTTGTTGACAAAAAAAAAAAAAAAAGAACCATTTGTTTTTTTTTGGTAAGAAAACTAGTTGGCTATTTACACAATTCGGTTCAGATATTTTGGATTTTGGTTTGATTATGTTTGGACAGCAAAACTGAAAACTGGCTACTTCAGATAATTTGGTGAGCAATTTGATTTATAAATAGCAGTTTCTTTTTATATTTAGTTATTTAAAAACTAAATAAAGAAATATTTTATGTATAACCCATATTTAACTTTTGAGTATCCATTCAATTCCCAATTCAATTTCAGTTTAGTGCCCAGACCAACTTATAATTGTGCTAGACTGCTAGTTCAATTGGTTTTCATTTTTAGTAGTCATATCGGTTCAATTCAGGAGATAATATATTTGTATTTGGTTTGGGTTCAATCTAGAACGAAAAAGAAATCAGAATCCAAGTCTCCATTAGGCCAAACATAAATGGCTCGAGCAATCTTGTATTCAGTATTCACCAACAAAAACACAATGAAACTCAAACAATTTCGTGTAAGAGACCAGAACTAAAACCAACAAAGGAGACATTATTCACAGTTGAAGGTCTAAATTCGAGAGGAACGTTCCAATCATTCAGATTATCACCCGACCATTTTAAGTCAACATTCTCAACGCTGAACCCATTCACGTGTTCCATAATGATCCCAGCTGTGGCGCTATGGTTCACTAGACCTTGACATCCAGGTCTATAATCCACAAGCCCTGAAGTGTAATTACTCCATCTTCTCAAAGTAATGTTTATGTTCTTGAACTTTATGTCTGTGAGTAATCCGTTTGGAGAACCAGATAAAAAGACACCATTTTCAGAAACGATTGTTATGTTTACGAAAAGGAGATTCGAAATTGAGCCTTCGCCTGAAGATGAACTGCGCGGGCAAGTTGTTATATATATTGGTTCTGCTCTTCCCCACCAGGAAGGATCGTAGTATCGTGTACTGATGTTCATGTTTGAAAACGTAATGCCATTCACATTTCCTGCAAAAAGATCACTTACATGAGTAGTTTCTGAGTTATATACAGCCAAAGAATGAAACTATGTACCTCCATCGCGTATTTGCATGCCAAGGCCTCTGTGAGATTCAAAAATGGTGATGTTATCAAAGACAAGACCTTTGAATTCAAACCAACTCGCGCTACCAAGTTTAATGGCGGAGGATTTGGTCCGGATCCAGCAGTCTGTAACGGTTAAGTTGTAAAGTGGGGCAACATAAGTCTTGGGACAGATTGCGTCATCTCCTGTGTCGATGTGACACCGAGTTATCAAAGTATTGTTTGAATCTTCTATGTCGATGCCATCGTTATTTGGAGTGTTGAAGTCGCCTAAGATCGATACATCGTGGACTGAAGTGTTCTCGCACCTCACGATATGCAAACTGCAAAACCAAACCATATGTAATTCTATGCATCTTGAATCACTTTTACACACAGACACACATATATATAATATTAAAAGGATTGGAACCAAAATCCGTAATCCCAAAACCAGAAACCACATGTAATATTAGTTTAGGTCACTCACTGTTTTTAATATAGTAGGCTATTCAAAATGAGTAGGTAAAGATAGTACTGACCACCAATACGCAGGCTCACGAAGTGTGATGTTCCAGATATGAAAATTGGTGGAGTCAACGACTCCAACAAGCCTAGGTCTACACTCATCACCCAAGCAAGCCCCAGTCTGATTCCAGCTCACCATCACGTTCTTCCTCTCATCGAATCTCACCACGAATTTCGATCCCTGTCCGTCGATTGCTCCTCCGCCGGTGATTCCAACATCTCTCGTGTTGTTCGCCACCACCACGTACCATCCCGACGAAGTATCCGCCGGGTAGTCTTCAATCCTCGGTCCACCGAGAAGCACGGCGTTCTCCGTCACATCGAGGAGGACGCCGGATCGGAGATGGAGCTTGGCAGTCAAATAGGTGCCGGGAGGAAACGTGACGCGGCAGATGGAAGAAGATGAGGTGTAGTGATGATTGCAGGCGTTTATTGCTGACTGTATCGCGGAGGTGTCGTAGTGGATACCATCGCCGGTGGCGCCGAAATCGGTGACGGAGAGGGCCAAGGAATCGCCGGGAAGTTGGATCTTCTGTGATGACGTGTACGAACGTGATTGGACGACGGAAAATAATAGGAACAAGGGGAATAATATGCTTCGCATCAGTAGCGGGGAGTCCATTGCGATAATTTTGGGTCTTGGGATCATCATCTATTCCACTCACTCGACAAATCACACAAACAACAACACTGTCGTGTATAATCTTGAAATTGACTTTGAAGACCCTATAGTTTAGTTGTTTTATAAATAGACGCCATAACGTTTTTTTCTTTTTTGAACACTAGACGCCATAACGTTTAAAATGTAAAATGTACTAGATCGATCCTCATTTTGTTGTGTTTTTTTGCGGGAACAAAGCTGTAGCCGATTATCTGAACCGAGAACTTCCGAACAAGCTGACGCCAGACGACATAATGGACACCAGTAATCTTAGTAGGACTAGTGAATAACTCAATGACAGAGTTACCAATTTGATTTTGGAAGCCAGGGAACTTGGAAGAGCTATTTACAGTATCTTGAAACTTCCAGGTACCTGTAAACGGACATGAGAGCTCAAAATATGTCGCAGCTTAAGATAGATAGGAAACAGAAAGAAAACCTCTGTAAGTTCCAGTTATATTCCAGGCGGAAAATGGTCCAGATGATCCGCTGCTCAGTTCTTTTTTACCAAAGAGTCACTGGCAAGTGGCAACACAAATCATTAGACACACAATCAGAAAATATGTTGCACATTCTCGATCCTATCCTAGGAAACTACTACTACTACTACTTGGTGTTGTATTGAATCTCAACCAACAAGGGGTATGTGATGATGTTGGAATATGCCTTGAATCTGCATCGTTCGATCTAGGTGTCATGGATCGGTCGATCTGGCTGGACACGTATCGATCGATACAAGAGCTTGTGTATCGATCGATATTATGTCAAATCCGAGAAAATATGGAAAGTTTCATTAAACGCTTTCTTATATATATTTAGGGTTTTACACTATTATGTAACACGAGTTGTACTCTGAAAAACTAGCATCCACTAATAAAGTATTCCTTTTTGCCCGTGGATCAAACCACGTTAAATCTCTGTGTCTTTCTCTTATGTTCATCTATTCTGCTAATCTGTTTCTTCTCACATCTGTCACAACAAACTGGTATCAGGGCTTTGGGTTGAATCTGGTGAGAAGATGTTTGGGATGAACATGAAGATCGACAAGTTTACTGGAAGGAGGAACAGTTTCAGTCTCTGGCAAATCAAGATGAAGGCGTTGCTGAAGCAGCAAGGTCCTTGGGCACCGTTGTCAGGGAAGAAGGCTGGATCTGTTACTGCTGAGATGGAGGTTATTGAAGAGAATGCGTATTCAACAATCTTGTTGTGTCTGGCAGATGAGATTATCATCGAGGTTTTTGGTGTTGATACTGCAGCTGATTTATGGTTGAAGTTGGAGAGTCTATACATGATGAAGTCTCTGACTAAGAAGCTACTTCTGAAACAACGTCTTTTCGCTCTGAGGATGCAGGAAGGTACACAACATCAGGATCACCATGATAGTCTAAATTCTATTATGTTAGATCTGAGGAATATAGATGTTAAGGTGGAGGATGAGGATGCGGCACTGATTCTGTTGGTATCACTGCCTAACTCATATGAGAACTTTGTTCAATCATTCATAGGGAGTAAGGATACAGTGAGTTTGGAGGAAGTCAGGTCGGCACTTCATAGCAGGGAGTTGCGTCACAAGGCATCTAGTTCTGGTACAGATGACCAAGCTTATGGGTTGTTTGTAGGTGGTGGAAAGAACTTTGGAAAAGGCGAAAGGTCAAAAGACAAAAAGTCGTTTTCAAAGGGTCATAAACCAACTGATATTTGCCATTATTGCAAAGAGAGAGGGCATTGGAAATCAGATTGTCCTAAGAAGAAGAAGCAAGCTGGTTCTGCTGCGGTAGCCGAGGATGAAGCTAAGTCTGATGACGATATTGCATGAAGGTAGAATATGTACATTGACTGGAGTTAGACATGTTCCGTCCATGTCCAAGAACTTGATCTCAGTTAGCCTTTTGGATAGCAGATGTTTCAAATATTCAGGTGGAGATGGAGTAATGAATGTCTACAGAGGTTCAGTTGTGATTTTGAGAGGCTTCATTCATGGTACTCTGTATTTGCTGGACGGCTCTACAGTTTTAGGTTCAGCAAACGTTGCATCTCCAGAGGTTCGCAAGGAAGATATGGACAAGCTGTGGCATATGAGGCTTGGACATATGAGTGAGCGTGGGATGCATAATCTATCGAAGAAAGATCTTCTTTGTGGTCATAAGACCAAGAGTCTTGAGTTCTGTGAGCATTGTGTGTTTGGGAAGCTACGTAGAAAGAAGTTTCCTAAGGTTGTTCACAAGACAAAAGGCACGCTGGATTACATCCATTCAGATTGTTGGGGTCCCTCCAAGGTGGAGTCGCTGAAAGGTCACAGGTATTTTGTTTCCATGATTGATGATTATTCAAGGAAGACTTGGATAACATTCATGAAACATAAAAGTGAAGCTTTCAACAGCTTTAAGGAGTGGAAGATACTGGTAGAGAATCAATCGGAGAAGAAGATTAAGAGACTTCGTACTGATAATGGTCTGGAATTCTGTTCATCAGAATTCAATCAGTTTTGTAAGGATGCAGGAGTTGCTAGGCATCATACAATCAAGTATACACCACAGCAGAATGGTGTAGCAGGCAGAATGAACCAGACATTGCTGGAGAGAGCGAGGTGCATGCTTTCAAATGCTGGTTTAGAGAAGAGGTTTTGGGCTGAGGCAGTGAACACGGCTTGCTATTTGATCAATTTAGGACCACATACTGGGATCGAGTGTCGAATACCTAATGAGGTGTGGTCAGGTAGATCTGCTGATTACTCTATTCTGAGAGTCTTTGGTTGCACAGTTTACTATCATGTTGATGAAGGAAAGCTGGAACCAAGAGCTAAGAAAGGAGTGTTTATGGGCTATGGAGATGGTGTCAAGGGATACAGAGTTTGGTCTCCTTCTGAGAAGCGAGTGATCATGAGCAGGAATGTTGTGTTTGATGAGAGTTATATGATCAAAGTTTCAGCTGAGTCTCTATCAGAAGCAGAGCAGGAGAATTTTGACAAGCATGTGGAGCTGCATGAAGTGCAGTCGTTTAAACCTTGTCGATCGATGACTGATAAACAGTGTCGATCAATGACGGATCAACAGTGTCGATCGACGTCAGATGTTCAGTGTCGATCGACATCGGATGGTCAGTATCGATCGATGTCAGAAGAAAAGATCGATCGATATTTGACAAACGAGCAGCCAGAGACGTCAAATTCTGAGAGTCAACTTGTTGTGTCTGAAAAACGCAGTATTGCTAAAGATAGACCAAGGAGAATTGATGTCAGGCCACCAGCAAAATATCGGTTTGAAGATATGGTGGGTTATGCACTACAAGTTGCAGAGGAAGTGGACACTTACGAGCCGTCTACTTATAGAGAAGCCATCTCAAGTTATGCATCTGAGAAATGGTTTGCTGCAATGGGAGATGAGATGGAATCTCATGAAAAGAATCACACATGGGATCTGGTCACACTACCACATGGGAGAAAGGTTGTGACTTGCAAGTGGATTTACAAGTTAAAAGATGGTCAATCACCAGAAGAAGGACCAAAGTACAAATGTCGAGTTGTTG
>CAKOAT010436265.1:59020-86098 GCA_932364175.1 Eruca vesicaria subsp. sativa | reverse complement strand
CTTGGATATAGGAGTTACTTTTTTTTTTTTTTTTTTTTGAATGAATATAGGAGTTACTTTCACTCTCTCCCCTCCTCCTACTCTTACGCTTTTATCTTCTTCCCCATTTATTTTTATCTTACCTTCATGTTTAGTTATAGATTTCCCCAAAAATATATAAATAGTTGCTAATTAAACCGTGATCTATGCATAATGCATATGATGCACATTACTATGTCAACTTTATAACATTCATACGTTGACCAAAACAATATAACCAACCTTTTTTGTTGGCAACCATTTCCATTAACCCAATGGGTATGAAACAAGTTGGTACATGAAAGAGATAGGAGTTCAATAACAAAACATTCATAAAACGAATTGGTACATGAAAGAGATAGGAGCCCAATAACAAAGCATTCTTAATTAATTGAATACAGAGGAGTCATTCAGATACACGTAACACACACACACTTCCATCTTGGAAAGAACGGTGATCTTGACTGCTGAAACTTCTCTGCCGCGATTTTGTCTGTCTCGCTTCTGTTTCTTTTCAGTCTCTTTCAGTAGCTTCAATCTTCAAGCACCAATTTAAGCTCCAACATTCCATCTAAACTGTCATTTGTTGTTGAACCTTTAATCATCATCGGTTGATAAAACTGAGAAACTAGATCGTTTGATTCAAAGAAAGCATTTTGTCAAACCACCTTTATAGATGTCGAATATAACCAACTATTCAATTAATTCTCTTACATGATATACGAAAACATAAATTAAATTTATTATCCTCTATATACCACACCATAAGACTTCACATTGTCAAAGAAATAATCCACATATTTTTCTTTCTCTGGCCGCCTAGGGTTTTTTGGAGACTCAATCGCCTAGGTTTTTTACACAGATTCGTTGCCTTTAGTGGTTTGACTCTGCCACAACTAATGAAGGCTCTTCCTTCATCTGCATCACCTTCTCTTCTCTTCTGTTGTGGTGTCGTTCACAAGTATTTTTGTCTCTTTCTCTTTACGGATTGGAATTCGTTACTGAGTATTTGTCTTTCAGTTGTGGTGTTGTTCTCGCCTTTTCTACCAGTAGCGGTAGTATATGGCAGTAGCTGCTTGAACCCTTGAGTTCTAAGGGTTGTCAGATTGTTTCACCTGGATTCGTTAGATTGTCGATGTGGCATGTCTACAATTAGCATCAGGTCTCATCTCTGTTATGGTCTAAATTTAGTGCTTGGTTTGTATCTCACAGTACCCTAGGGAAGCATGTGTATTCATGCCTTGGTTAAGATTGCTATAATTGGTTCTGCAATGGAAATTTGGCTTTTTCAGATTAAAAGTTCAACGGTCGGTTGGTGGATCAGAAGATCGACAGTGTGGTCTTGTTATTAGAGAAACAACAATGTCTAAATGTAATTATGAGTGTTTCTTTGGTTTTGTTTTATTTCTACTGTTATTGGAGACCGATGTTTCTATGAGGAGTTCTTTTAGTGTCACTGGTCTGAATGGGTAGGGATTCATCACCTTGAGTCGGATTTTGGATCATGCTGCGTTTTTCTCAAGTCAGTATTGTGGATAAAAGAAGAGCTTGTAGTTCGTGGATTTTATTTTCTTCCTTAAGTTCAGATTAAGTGTGGTGCTCGTGTCATCACCCTCAAGTCTAAGATCACTGTTTGAGTTTGTATTCTCAGGAGCTAATTCCTTTGAGGATTGGAGTTTAGAACATGTTTCTCTCGACAATAATGGTGTCATTATAAGCATTGCAATCAGTGTTACGAGAGACCATCACTACCAATCTTATATGGCGAATGGGGATCCTCGCTGGTTGGAATCTACTATCCGAGCAGAGGCTGCCAATGGAGTATCCATGTCAGGCTGAAGGAAAACATGTTGTTTGTCGAATCTCTAACATGTTTCCTTATTCATGCTCTGTTTTTGGTATCTAATGGTGATATTTCTCTTATATTTTCTTGTTCTTTATTTTTCTTCGGTAACTATTCTTTTCAGTTCTCTATTTAAGAGGTGTTTGTGATGTTACAGAGGTATTATGTTAACTTCAGATTATGGAATACAATCAGTTTTTTAAAAACAGATTTGTGGTGCTATCAGTGAGGGGACAAAAATGAGAGATTTTTTCTGAGCATGTGTGAGTGGCTTTTGGAGCATCGGCGCAGTTTTATCTTCTAATATTTTCTTTCTTCTTTGTTTTTAGTATTATAGGTTCATTCTTCTTGTTTTTCTTCTAAGTTTCTGGGGATTTTTTTTCTCCGATTTTTGTAAGCAGAGTTCTACTCGTTTTGTTCTGATTTGTATTGTATTGGTTATCGCAAATTGTTCAATGGATTCTAGAGTGAATTTGGAGATCTTTTCTGGAACAGCTTTAACCAAAGAAAAAGATATATTTTTATCTAAAAAATTTTTATCTAAAATTTTTATCATGTTGCCAATGAAGATGACTACAGACTGTTGAGATGCGGAAAAGCATTTCGATGGTTAGAAACGTGAAACAAGATCATGATAATATCAATGTATTGTCATTATTCAACCAAATTTCAGTTTGGATTTCATTATTGATTTTTCTTGTAGTCGTATTTGTCATACCATGTTTTTGGTTGGGCTAGATTGTTTAAGAACTTGTTTTACATTTTTTGATGCGATCTATCAATTTTTATGTTCTTGTCATTGAAAGACAATGTTGAATAAAAATGAATTTTTAGACAAAAAAATAAAAGATTTAACCTCGCCATATCAGAAGTAGATTTTCCCAAATTAATTACAGATTCATGAATCTCATCAGTTTCTTTTAATACTGGATTTCAAAACTGATGCTGACATATATGAAAATCATTAGTCAGTATTTTTGACCGGCTAGTTAATTAAAACCATTTGACTGGTTTGGTCCACTCGATCAAGATTTTATATCAGCCATAGTTACTCTAACAATCAATATTAGACTTTTACTCAAAACTTTGAAATTACTGAGTCAAATATTTCCATATTTATGGAGTAAACAATGAATAGCTTACTTTACAATAAATATGTTCCAATCATTCACTCTCCATAACTTTTCTTAGAGGCGAAAATAATCAGTTTATTGGAACAGCTGCAGGGATAAAAGTTTCCAGGACATTTTGGGGAACACATATATGCCATATTCTCCAGTGAACGTGAATGACCTTCAACACTTGCTGGATTTCAGATGCTCAGTTCTCCACCAGTCTTACCTAACCAAAGAGGTAAAAGAGCCTGAGATTAAAGCTACACTCTTCGCTATGCCTCTCAACAAAGGCCCTGGTCCAGATGGCTATTGTGTCGAATTCATTCGTGCTTCGTGGGATATAGTTGGTAAGGATGTTGTCGCAGCTGTTTCTGATTTTTTCAGGAATGGCCGGTTGTTGAGAGATTTGAACACCAAAGTCTCCAGAAGCCTGCAAGTTAGGTGATTACAGACCGGTAAGCTGTTGCAACATCATCTACAAGCTTATCACGAAGATAATTGCCAATCGCCTAAAACCGATTATGCAATTATGTGTAAGTCCAAACCAGACTGCTTTTATCAAAGATCGAAGTCTAAGGGACAAAGTTCTCCTCACTACATAATTGATAAGAAGCTAAAATTCAGAACAGTGTCCCAAGAGTTGTATGCTAAAAGTGGATATTAGGAAAGCATTTGACACGGTTTGTTGAGACTTTGTAATCAAGATGTTGGAGGCGCAGAGTTTCCCACCACTCTATGTCACTTGGATCAAGGAGTGCATCACCTCTCCAAAGTTTTCAATAGCAATCAATGGTGAACTTGTAGGTTTCTTCCCAAGCCAGAAAGGGCTGTGGCAGGGTGATTCAATCTCCCCTTACCTCTTTATCATGATCATGGAAGTATTGTCGAAGCTATTGGGAAAAGGGGTTGAGGAAGGAAGTATGAGACTCCACCCACTGTGTCAAGCTCCAAGAGTAACCCATTTGATGTTTGCTGATGATCTTCTTGTCTTCTCGGGCGGGTCAGTTTAGTCAATCTTTGGTATAAAAGATACTATGGAGTTATTTAAAGCTTGGACGGGTCTTGAATTAAACACTGCAAAAACTGAGATATTCTTTGGAGACTATCCTCAGAATGAAGCTGCGGTAATAAGTGCTTTGGCAGGGTTTAAGTCTGGCTTGTTTCCCACCCGCTACCTTGGTCTGCCGCTTGATCCGAACAGAATCAGCTTTGATACACTCCAGCCTTTTTTGGAAAGGATTACTTCAAAGCTTCATTCATGGGCTGTGCAATGTCTTTCCTATGCGGGGAAAATAAGAATGGTTGTTTCTGTTATCTATGGGGTATCGTGAAATTTTAGAGCTATGTCTTCAATCTTCTTAAGCGCTTCTATGCTAAAGTAGATTCACTATGCTCTTCTTTCCTATGGGGTAACATGACGACGTCAGCAATGGGAGCGAGAGTAAGTTGGGATGATGTCTGTAAACCCAAATGTGAAGGAGGTCTTGAGATCAGGAAGTTGGAAGAGTTTCAGGAGGTGTTTCAGCTCAAGAGGGTTTGGAATTATTTCTCTACAGGTTCCTCCCTGTGGGTTGAATGGCTGAAGCAGAATGTATTCAAGAGGAAAAATTATTGGGAGATTTAAAGCTCTCAGCGGCTTTCTCCAACTGTAAGAGGAATGATCATGCTAAGAGATATGGTGAAGGAGTTTCTGCGCTGTTCAATTGGTGATGGTAGAGCTGCGACCTTTTGGTTCGATTTTTGGACTGATCTAGGACCATTGATTACGGCATTAGGAGACACTGGCCCCAGGGACCTTCGTGTTCATTGCTCTGCTTCTGTGGCTGACGTTGTAGTGAATGGTCAGTGGTCTCTACTGGCGGCGAGGTCAGAAGAAACAGAAACTTTACAGATTGTCTTATCAAATATGTCCCCTCCTTCAGCATCAAGAGGACCCGATAAGTACTTATGGAAAATGATGTGAGTCACTATGTTCCCAAGTTCTCCTCAAGGGCTACTTGGAACAGATTACGGACAGTATCGCAACCTATCTCTTCGCACAAGCTTATCTGGTTTAAGGAGGAAATACCAAGGTGCTCATTCATCTCGTGGTTTGCAATACTTGGTCGTCTTGAGGATTGACTGTCCCGCTGAGATGTGTATTATGTTCTACTGGAGTAGCGTCACATGTTCACCTGTTTTTTTCAATGCCCGTTTGCGGTTGCTATTTGGACTCACTTCTGTGCTTCTTTTTTAACGGCTCCTCCGGCTTCTCTGTTAGCTATTGCTCCGTTGCTGGACCAGCCCTCCATCTCATCTTCTCCTGGTGCTTCTCCGGTTCTAAAGCTCCTTCTTCAGGTTATCACGTATGTCCTCTGGCAGGAAAGGAACTTCCGAATCTTCAGGAACACATCTGCAACTGAGCAAGTCTGCATCTCTCGGGTAGACAGGATGATTCGCGACCGTCTACTCTCCATTCCTTTGCCTCCTTCGCGCCCTCCGCCAGCTCCTTCTCTGCTTCAACTCTTCTTCTCTCTCTCACTCTCTCCTGTCTAATGTTTCTCTCTTCTTTCTTGTAATAAGTTGTCTCCCACAACTCTGTAAAATTGGAAACTGGTTATAAATCTTAACATTTTAACTAAGAAAAACTTTCTCAGTCTGCTTGGTTCTTAATGATGAATTGTATGAACTCTTTATCATCATATCGTGCTTGTCTCAACGGCTTTGTTTCCAGCTGATACTATCTCTTGTCAGCAGGTAAAGTGTGTTCATACAAAAAGGGTTTTCAGAAGCGGTTAGCCACAAGAAGCTAGCATCACCTTACTCTTGGTTTTATAACTTATTTTAAGTATATTTTACCAAAAATACTTAATTAAGTTCCTGAACTTTAAAAAAAAAATCTATTTAAGAAAAGTTGTATAAAAAAATGGTATCTCTTTAAAAAAAAAATTCATTCAATAAAATGAATGTTATTAGTTATTATGAAGATGAAAAATGAGGTCTGGAGTGAGCCATAGGATTCTTCGAGACTCGAGACGAGATATATAAGTTATGATAAAATGAAGAAGAAAAAACAAAGAGATAAGCGACGTGTTAAACAGGATAACCCATACCGAGTCTACCGACAACGTTGTGTTGTCCATTTAAATTGTTACCGGGAATTCGTAAACCAGCAAGCAGGGCCAGTCCATTACCAACTAAGGCCCCATTCGAATTAAAAAATTGGCCTTTTCCCTTAATAATTTTTTTTTTAGTTTAAGCCTAAAAAGGTCAAAAAGATTTTGAGCCCTAAGCAATGACTTCCTTTGCCTATGCCCTGAGCCGGGCCTGCCGGCAAGGCGACAACATATCCCAGAGAGAATTGTTAGACCATCTCCAAAGGAGGATCTATGGCATTTCTAAATCATGTATCTAAATGATTATGTGGATAAAATTAAATCAAAAAGACATAATTAAATTAGATATGTTTTATAATTTGTGTTTTTGGAACCACTTCTAAATGATAGGTGTCATGTTTTGATAGGCGGTATTTAAAAAAAAATTAAACCTAATTTTTTTTTTTGAAATTTAGAACTTTTTATTGGTTCTACCATTAGAGGGACTAAAATTAAACAAATATCTAAAATTTTTAATTTAATTATTTTCACTTAAAAATTTGATTTATAACTCTAATGTGGATGTATTGTTGGAGATGGTCTTATCCTTGTCACCTTTCATATGTAATGTAATGGATTGATGAATAAAAAATAATGGTAATTTCACGGTTAATTTTTATTGTCATAACGTTAAACTGATACTATTAGATTGCTTTTATGAATAAGCATTAGAGGGTAATTGTATTTAAGAGATTTAAAATTTGACTATAATTTTAGTGCTTTGGTTACATATCTTAGCTTTTTTCAGAAATTAATGAACAGAACTTTTGTACATACAATACATTCCCGGGTTAAAAAAATATATCTATGTATTTCTATAAAATCTTATATCATTCCTATCTATGAAATCTTAATGCTTCATTCATGTTGCACGATGACTTTAACGTTTTTTTCGTCAACGTCACTGAGAAATATTCCGGCTAACTCTAAATCGGGAACTCAGAATTAATGTAACTCTCACTTCCCCTAATCAAATAAATTAATAATTACAAGTCATCAATATATAATAGTTGCGTCACACACATATCACACGACTGTTACAGCGGCAGAACAGCCCATTCCGGTAGACAAACAACCAAGCAGACCATCGTATTTCAGCATGGAAACCCTAGGCTTCGCCTGCGCCACCCAATTCTCTGGCTCAGTAGTCTCCGAGACCACCGCTTCCAAGGAAGTCAATCTATCGCACGTACCAAGCCACTTGGCTTGCATGAACTTGTGTTTTCTCCAAGGTCCCATATGCATTTTCTGGTCTGTCAAGCATTTCTTCCCGGCGATGCACAATATCTTGATCAGGGATCTGAGCCTCTCGGTTTTTCCGACATAAACCTCCGGCAATCGGCTGATAAGGCTTTTGTACTCTTCACCACCTTTTGCAATCTCGAACTCTGCCCTAAATGATAACTCAATCACCACTCGCATCTCGCCTTTCTTCGAATCAGATCGATCGACGATCTCTATATATTCGTGTTCACCTGTTTTTTAGATAAAATATAAAAACTCGAGTCAGTACTAATGTTCGTTAAGTCACTCAAGATAAATACATATGATAAAATATAATTTGTTGATCGACAAAATCAGATACTATTAAAGTAACGAATCAACGAATAGGTCAGAAAAAAACTCTCAGTGTTCTTGTGGACATAATATTTGTCCATTTTTGTAACAAAAGAAAAACAAATTATTATTATTTTAGATATTTGCAATGACGTGATCTTGAGGAATGATAAAGATGGCTGAACAGTTCAGAGCCACGCACTAGGTAATTTGATTATAATTAATAATGAGTAAAGAAAATGTGTCCTAACCTGCAGGGATGTCTTGAGAGCTTCTCCACCTGGATTTGGAGATGACGCAGTCGTAGCCGGCCACATCTCGAAGGTGTCGAGAGATTTCACCACGTAAGCAGCTCCGGCAACCTCTGGCAACGGGTCGTCGGCAGACACAATGAAGACCCTTTGATTTAACTTCTTTCAGTGCTTCCTTTGTCGCTTGTCTAATCTTTGTCTCAATTGAACTTGTCCTATACAGTGTCCCCTACACAATTCCAAACAACTTTAGACCCCCCCCCCCCGAATTAATCGGCTAACTAAAAATGACTAAATATATATATTATAATTTTGAAATTTTTGAAGGAAGAAAAAGGGTACCTGAAGAAGTTGTTCTTGTTCCTGCCAGAAAGCTTTGCTTTCTTCAGAATTGCAGTTGCTATTGTCGTCAACGTCGTCTATGTCTCCACCACCGTTGAGGTTACCGGATTCCGCGAAGTCTTCCGGTGACTGGTTTCCTTCGTCGAGGAAACCGAATAGAACGTCGTCGGAGCTAGCCATTCCATCGAGAAATCTCACGATGTCATCGGAATTTTGGCGATCCATCGGTTTTTTTTTTAAGTTTCAAAGAAAAGAAGAAAAATAAATGTTTTTTTTTTTAGTTTTTTTTTTATTTTTGAGAGAAAAATAAGAGTTTATATAGCAGTAGGGAGGGCGGAGATGGGACCCGTCTGAAATCAGCGAAGCAGATACAAGGCGCCGCGAAAGAGAAATTAGTTATGACGCGTCGAACTAAGATTGGAGGATGTGTCAGATCTCAGAGATGAATGATTGCTCAAGACAGCTAGTTCCCATGTCAGCATGACTAATCTCGTGAACTTCTTCACAACGTATTCGGATATACTCGGATCATCTTCTAATAATAAAAAGATTCCCTTCAGCAAAAAGAAAAGAGAAAATCGCACTAAAAAAATATTCAAAATGTCATTCACTAATATTTTAAATTTTAAATTTATTGAACTAGCATACTAAACTTATAATTTGAGTTTTGAATTACAGTAAACCTTCAACTTAACTTACTTATTTATCAAATCAAAATTATGGCATATTACTTGTAATAATAGTTGAAGTGTTGATTTTTTTTAATTAACAAATATAAATAACAATAAAACCTAAATGAAAATTTAAAAATTATATTTTTTTTTCTAAAATTGAATTTAATAAAAATCACAATATTTTTGTAAAATTTGAAGTTCTTTTAAATAAAAGTTTCACAAAAAAAAAGATTTTTTTTAAAATACAGAAAATTTCAAAATTTTAATTTTTTAAAAAAATCAAAAGATTTTCTTAGTAATTTACAAGTGTCATTATCAATATGACAAAGAGTGTTTATGTTAATGGTAATACATTTAAAATTATTTAATTTTTGTGAGAATATTTTATATTTTTATTTACAATTTTTTTTTTTGCAAAACTTACAATTTAAAAACTTTAAAGTTATAAGCAAAGATTTTTATTTTTATTAAATTCAATTTTTAGAATTTTTCTGTATTTTTCTAGTTTTATTTAGGGTTTTATTGTTATTTATTGTTTTTTTTTTGACAAAGGGCTTTTGTTATTTATTGTTAATTAACAAAAAGGATAACCAAAAATGACTTTTTTGTAAAATAAAAAAATGACTTTCATTACCCAAAAAAGGATTTTTTGTACTCATTCTAGAATATCGGGGGAAAACTCCAATTCAACAATGAAATTATATGAAGTTTTCCTTTCACAGTTTTTGCGCTCCGTTTAATGTCTCAGACTGTTAATATAGTAGTTAGCAAAAATGTGTATATTTAAGAGTAAAGACAATGTCAGAAAAGAGACAAAGTAATAGTGACGACTAAAAGAAGAAGACAACAACCTAGTCAAGAAAACGTTTCTAGGCAGATTTAGTGATGCCAGAATGAGTCAATCCTCCACATTATTAGTTGGAGGCTACTATAATTAATATTAGTAGTTAGGACTAGTGTGTTAGTCTGGTTTCAAATGCTACGTCAGGTCAGGTTTGGAGGTTACATACACAACTTAGATTAAAAAGGTTCAGGCAAACGGAAGTTAAGAACTTATTGAAAAAACCTCATATTTAGCACAACTAATCTGAGGCTACAACTGGCGATCATATAAAGAGTGTGATATTTGTAAAGATATCCCCTTATATATAGCATAGGAAATGTTTCGAATTCTTTGCAATGTTTTAGGCGACATGTATATTTGCTGTGAGTTCGTCGATATATATTTAGTGATAATAATCTTTTGGTAAAAATGTTAAGATTCATTACCACGTTTTAATTTTTTCAGAACAACATAGAAACCAAGAGCTGAAATACAAAAATTAAACTAAACACAAGAGAATGAACTAACAACAATAGGAGCAGCTAACTAGCAAAAACGCATAAGAAATGGAACATAAACTTGCTGCAAAATCAAACCCGCAGTTAAAGTGAGGACTGAACCCAGTAGAATTCAGCATTCCCGATGATCAGTTCCTAATGATTCGGGTTACCAAGAACAGCTTGTGTAGCCCGCCTATATTTGGTGATAATTGTACCTCATATATATCTTATCCTAATGAAATTACAATCAAAACCAATATGTTTGATTCTTTTATGACCAACCAAGATTATTTGCTACGTTGATTGTTGAAGAAAATGTTCGAATGAAGAATAACTGGAGCTCAACTTGCACGTCTGTGTGGATATATATTTGTTTTAAAATAATAGTTTAAATAAAATAAATTATAATATATATATATATATATATATATATATATATATATATTATAACAAATTATGATATATATATAGCTTAATTTTTTTATTTTTGATGAAATTTTTCTAATCATATATTCACAACTTATTTTATTTGTTTATTTTGAAAATGTAACACCATTTTAATTATTTAATTTTAAACATTACTTTATATGAATTATTTAAAAAATTGTTTAAAAGTTTGTATTCTCGAAATAGTTTTATATGACTAAATTAAATAAGTTAAAATAATATGTTGAAAATATTCTTATTTAAAGTATTATATTTTTGTTTTGTAGTTTTTTACTATACAAATCAGATATAAAATGATACAACCAATAAATCATTATTTACTTGTTATATATAAAAAGTTAATATGATAATTTTTAAAAGAACTAGGCTATACTATTTAATTTTCAAAACTAACTACGCAAAATATATATAAAAAATAACTTAGATTAAATATGGTAAAAAATAAACAATAATTGCATAATAGAAATGGATTAAATTTTTACTTAAAATATCATTCTTTAGATTTATATTGTTTAATGTTAAGAAAATATCATATATGCATAAATTTACTATATTATATTAAAAGATATTAAAAGTTTTAGTTTGTGGTCCAACATAGATGATTTTATGGTAGATAAAATAATTACTACTTCTTCTATTTCATTATAAATGTTAATTTAACTTTATACTCATAGTTTAAGAAAATAATTAATTTGCTTATTTTTTATATAAAAATACAATTACCTATACACCTAACTATATTTCAACCAATAGAAAAATAAATTACATAATAAAATTAATAAATTTTGCATTAAAAATCGAAAACAAAACTTATTATGTAACGAAAAAAAATTTCTATTGTGACACTTAATATGAAACAGAAAGAGTATATTTTAGTAGAATAGATAGGTGCATCACTCCATGCTACAAAGAAGTTCTTGCAACCATAAACGTTCGCTTTATCTGATATCACTCGTTACCAGGGGTGGAGGCATAGAGTGGCTTGTGGAGTCACTTGATCCGAGTAGAATTGGGAGAACTTTTTTTTTAATCTATTTTCTAAAATTACTGTAATATTTGATCATAATTTGGTATTTGGCCCAACTATTTTATATTTATACTTTTATATGTCTCCAGTCATTTGAAAAATATTATAATACTTTATATATATCTAATTTAAGTATTAAACTTATATATTATGACCCCAATAAAAAATATTTCTGGCACCGCCATTGCTCGTTACTCAGTCACATCAAAACAGAACATCATATTTTGTCTTTCAAGATATCAGAGAATTCCTAAACTGAATTAACTTAAAACTAGAATTTGATCTCCACGACAGTGGAAATATTAATATATGTTAATGTTTATCTATTTAATTTATTAATGATCAAGTTTTCACTTTTTTAAAAATTATATTGGTTGCTTTATTCTGTTTTGAATATTGAAACAATCGAAGTTTAATTTGTGTTCGTAAATTTAGACTTTTATATTATAAACATTGGGTTATATAATTAATTTTGTATTTATTTTTAGTATTTGATATTTTTAGTATATTTTCTCAGAAAACTTATATTTTGAAAAGTTATAATGTAGTATAACTATTTTATATTTATAATTTCATATTAATGCATCTTGTAAGATATTCAATTTATTTAATATTAACTTGTACTAACATTAATAACTAAATTATTATTTTATATTTTTAAAGTAGTTAATAATTGGGAATTATGCTAAAATGAAACAGAAAAACAGCCTCCTTGTCCCTTTAGTATAATCTTTTTTTCTCCATTTTTTCTTCATTTTACCCTTTCTATTTCCAAAACTTATAAGAATCAATAATTTTAGGAATAAAAAAAATTACAAAATAGACACAAGTGATGAAATGTCTTTATACACAAACTGGTATTTTTTTTTATTTTGAAAAGCTTATTAAATTAAAATTTATAATTATGTTCAACGAAAAGTAGATTTCATCTTCTACGAGAAATGACATAGTAGAAGTCACTTTACACGTTAAACTAGTAATTCTACTATTTTTAGAACATACAATGTACTTAATGTAAAGGACTCTACAAAATAACTGAATGCAGATTCTACGTTTTGAACCAATTCTAAAAGTCTCAGAATACGTAATCTAGACATAGCCCAGAAGTTTACTTATAGTAGAATTTGCTTGAAGGTATATGTTCTCATTTCTACGCTGTGTAGAAGGCACATTCTACGGAGAAGATAAACAAAAATTCCAAAAATTTAGGAAGGTATTTATGAAAATATTCTAAAAAGATTTGTAGTCGTTGTAGTTGCCATAACTGTTGGGGAATGATTTCCTTTGTAAAAAAAAACCACAAAACCCCAAAGAAATATCGACTAAAGGTTGCTCGTTTTCACCGTTGAGTTCAAAGGATCACAATCGTCTTGTCTCAAGAGAGAGAGGCGGAGAAACCAAATTAGGTTCTGTTCTTTTTATTTTTAATTCCTTTTTAATCCCTATTTTTTTCTCCTTTATATATAGCACGTTTTTCCCCTTTATTAAATATGTTAATTTTAATTTCCTTATTAAATTATGTTTAATATGTTTATTTGATTAATCAAATGTTAATTTGGAATTATGGAAAATATTATATTAAAGGGACAACTTAATGATGGTTTTATACTAATGGGACAAGGAGCTGATTTTCTGTTCTATTTTAGCATAATTCCATTAATAATTTTCTTGATGGCCATATTTATGTTAGAGTACACTGAATGATATTTTTTTAAAAATTATATAGATAAAATATACTCTCTCTGATTTTTAATAGATAACGATTTTAGGATATGTAAGAAAATATTTAATTTTTACATTTTCTAAAAATTATTTTTTTATCTAACCATATATTTTTTCTAGAAGTATAAGGTATATTATCATTGGTCATATAACATTAATTATTGATAATATCTACATAGAAAAATGAAAACTTCATCTAATTTGGAATTTTTTTTCTTTAAAACATCATATATTAAAAAAAAAATAGATGGGACAAAACAATTTTGGTTTCCTGTTAAGTCTTCCAATAAGTCTTCTAGAAAGTCTTCCAAAGTTTTCTCATATATTAGATCTTAAAAATAGTTTATAAATTTTTTAAGAAAAGAATTTGATAGGGAAAAAATTCTTATCGTGTAATTATAGGTATTCCTAAATGACGTAAATTAGGCTTACTAAAATTGAACTGTTTTCAACATAGACGAGTGAATTTAGATTGATTCATGAAATTTTTTTTTGGTTTAGGGTTTGGTAACATATGTTATATTATTGTTTCTATTCTTAGGGTCATATTTTGGAATCGTAAAGAAAATTTTGACAAGCCCATTATATTTTTGTTGTTCACTGTTTATTCAATGACTAACAGGAAGTCTTGTTCCGGTATGCCCTACGGGGATGGTTCATTATTATATATAATATAATTATTAACAATTTTTTTTTATAAATATATGTTTAGTTTTGTGTATATTCAACACTTTACAAGTCGATTTTAAGTTTAATGAGATATTTGTTGCTACTTATTTAGTTACTTTGTTTTAAAGTTTAGATGACGTATTGGAAAATTTTCTAACAAATAATGTTTTAAATAACTTCAATATAAATCTTTAGGACGAACATTATATTTAGAGTCTAGAAGACTTCTTGGAAATTTTTCAGGTAAGTCTTCCATTAGAAGAATCTTGGAAGACTTTCATGGAAGGCTTCTATTAGAAGACTTACATGGAAGTTTTATATATCGAAAATATTTAACTTAATTAGAATTTTTTTCTTCCTATATAAAGAAAATTTACAAATTTTTTTTCTTTCTCTCAAATGGAAGCAACAAAAATGAATGTTTTATCTATAATTATCAAAGGGTTTTTCAAAAATAATTTATCAAATTATTACCGAAAAAAATATCATATATTAAATGTTGGGGTCAAAATCGGTACGACGGAATTAATAGCCAAAACTCCCCGCGAAAATACAAAAGAACAGTTTTATAAAACCCGAGGAATAGTTTTATAAAACTCAAAGTCATTTATAAAACTCGCAGACCGTTTTATAAAACTCAAAAGATCGTTTAAAAAACTCGAAAGATCGTTTAAAAAACTCGAAGATCGTTTAATAAAACTCGAGAATCGTTTTATAAAACTCGAAGATCGTTTTATAAAACTCGAAGATCGTTTTATATAACTCGAAGATCGTTTTATAAAACTCGAGAAGTCGTTTTATAAAACTCGAGAATCGTTTTATAAAACTCGAAGATCGTTTTATAAAACTCGAAGATCGTTTTATAAAACTCGAGAAATCATTTTATAAAACTAGAGAAATCGTTTTATAGAACTCGAGAAATCATTTTATAAAACTCGAGAATCGTATTATAAAACTCGAAGATCATTTTATAAAACTCGAAGATCGTTTTATAAAACTCGAGAAATCATTTTATAAAACTCGAGAAATCGATTTATAAAACTCGAGAAATCGTTTTATAAAACTCGAGAATCGTTTTATAATTCGCCGATTGGCGAACTAGGACATGCTCGACTAGTTCGCCCATCGGCGAACTAAGCCGGCCCGGCTTAGTTCGCCGATGGGCGAACTAGAGACTTCCCGGACACTCCGCGTCTCGATTTCCCGCATTCCCGATTCGAAACTTACGTCTTTCGACAAGGTCGCGTTCTAAACCACGGCCGAAATATCTCCCGTTCCATCTCGATCCGACTTACCGTTCGAGTTTTACGATAAAAACCGTAAAACTTCGTTTTCTTGGAAAGAACTCAAGGAAATCGTATAAAACGGCAACGGTTAAACGAAACACCGAACATTGCCTAAACTATACGATTTATTCGAGATTTCTCGTTGAAATCATAAAAAACGCGCTTTCAATAAAAAACGCCGAGTAAGTCGTAAAAAACGTGTTTTTAATAAAAGTCGAGTAAATCGTAAAACCTTGCGATTAACTCGAGAAATTTATTAAAAACGACTTCAGATCAGGAAACGATCCCGTAAAAAGTCGGAAAACGGTTTTTATCGCAAAACGGCCCGGAAGGACCTAAAACGCGATAAAAACCCATCTCGCGATTTCAACGTAATCTAACCCGCAGATTTGATAACGTTTTGACGGTTTACTCGCAGAAGGAAAATAAAAGTTAAGTTTAAAGATAAAAGGAAGGTTTGAAGAGAAATAGAAGATTTCCGCGGAAGAAAAGGAAGGATCGAGAAGAATATAAAATTCCCGATTTAGTCAAATCTGGGCGAAATGGAAAGATCGGATAGCCAAGGCGAGGAGTATATAAATAGGAGGTCTAGGGCAGAAGCAAGGGACACGAAATTCAGAGCTCTCACCACCAAAACTAGCATTTAGGAATCTTTCCGTTTTTTTGTTAGCGAGCTGCGTCTCAATTAGGGTTTTTGTTCCTAAGTTTTTGGCCACTCTCTTTGTACCAGTTCAACGCAGATTCGGAATAAGAACCTCTTTGCTCTCGATTTTCGTTTATCTTTTAATAATTCTAAGTTTTCTCGTTATCTTAACCTTCGTTGTGCGGTTTTCGCAGATAGCCGGTTCCTCTGGAAACTTAGGATTTTCCCGAAGTTTCCTTATTTACGATTATTTGACAGTAGGTGGAAATCGACACCCACAGTTTGGCGCTAGAAGGAGGGGGGCTTGGATCTATCTTATACCGTAACCGCAACATGTCCAACGAAGAAACGATGGCTGGTGACAACCAAACTCGCAACGAACGTGACAACGTTGAAACACCACTACCAAAAGATGCGCCTGCGGCCAACGCTACGAACGCTAACGCCGAGACCGTCGAAAAAATGCTTTCCGAGTTTAACAAAAAATCGGAAGAGCAGGAAAAGCTCATTGGTTCGCTCGCAAAACGGCTCGAAACCCTAACTGCGAGAACCAAAGCGATTCGCCCCCGCGGAACTACCAAAATCCGCGGAAGGAGACTCGATTTCGGTGCTCCTACGGATCGTCCCAGAATCAATCAGGGAAACGTACCGGAAAAGGATTCCGGGAAAGAAAACCCTGACACGACACTGAACGAATCGGAAAAATCTCCTATTCGCGAACAGGAGACCGAAGGCGACAGCATCGAAAGAGTCAACTTGGAAACGAGCGACCAGGCCGACTCGACAGACGAAGACGCCGACGTCCATCCTAGGAGAAGAAAAACTCGCAGTCCTCAACCGGAGTCTTCTCCCGAACGTTCCTTTACTGGAGACGAAGGGGAACTTGACTTCGCGCGATACGCAAAAACTGCTGAGGAGCGATCTCCGGTCACTCGCAGCAAACGCCGACAAGGTCGGAAAACTGCTGGCGATCAGACCAAGATTCGCGATCTCCGCGAATACATCACCAAAACGGCCGCAGCGGTAAAAGCGGTGAAATCTCAGATTCACTACGCTACCAGTGCCGCGCCCGAGATCGATCGGCTACTGTACGAGTCTCGGAAAACGCCCTTCACGGCCCGCCTCGCCGAGATCAAACTGCCCGATCCCGGAAAGCTAAAGGTGCCAACTTACGACGGGACGTCCGATCCCAAAGCGCACCTGCAAGCGTTCCAGATCACCATGGGACGAGCCAAGCTCAAGGACCATGAAAAAGACGCAGGCTACTGCCGCCTCTTCGTCGAAAACCTAGAAGGAGCTGCGCTCGAATGGTTCGCCAAACTTAGGCGAAACTCGATCGGAAGTTTCCGTCGACTGGCTTCGGAGTTCCTGAAACAATACTCGATGTTCATTAACCCGGAAACCTCCGACGCCAATCTCTGGAGCTTGGTGCACGAGGAGGACGAATCTCTCCACGATTTCATGAGTAGATTCAAACTCGTCATGGCTAGGGTTAGCGGGATTAGCGACAAAGCCGCCATCGACGCGTTAAGGAAATCGCTCTGGTATAAATCAAAGTTCCGCAAATGGATAACTCCAGAGAAACCGCGGACGATCCAGGACGCGCTCCATAAGGCCACTGATTTCATAACCATCGAAGAGGAAACTAAAATCCTGTCCGAGAAGCATAAGCCGACGAAAACATCCGCGAAGGATAACGCGTCCGAGCAGAAGCAGAAAAAGAAAAGCTCTCGTAACGAAAAATTCGTCCATCACGAGGGACAGGATCTTAGCAAATATTTTCTTATTAAAAGCATCCAAATACACACCGCCCAGCGGTAGGGATTCAAAGCCACCAACGGCCAGTCCCGGAAAAACAACGACAAAGAAAAAACTAAGAACATCACACATCAAAGTCATCAAACGCAGGTTGATCGACTTCACCATCTACATCCGAAATCCCAGGACCGACTTCAACCGAATCCGGCGACACCACGACGGGATTCCATTGATCCCACATGCGCGCCTTAAGGAATAATTCGGACTGCATATCTTTTTCCCGATTCAAATCTTCCCATCGCACGAGGGATTCCTTAGCAAACGAATACCCTTCATTCTGAGTCAGGGATAACCCATGAACGATCCCGCGACATTCGCGATAATCACCATGCGCCCGTTGAACAGCTTCCGCATCCGAATAACCGGTTGCAAATCGCTCGCGACAAACCTTCATTTCCTCGGCAACCTCTCGTTTACCCGCACGACGAGCACGACGAATCCTTTGGTCAGAAAGCTCCTTAGCACGACGAGACCTGGTCGCGCACTCATCCCTCACGCGAGTAACCTCCCACGCGACCATTTCTGCGGCTTGGTTGGCCTCGACCTCTGCCCGAAGACGAGCAACTTCCTTTTCGGCCATGTTCGCTCGAAACTCGGCAAGGCGAGCCTCAGCAGTACGGTTGTTCAGGGCTCGGCTCATGATAAGGAAACCCTACCAAAGAGAAGAGTTAAGCCATGTCATAAAAACTGCTCGAAAAAGAAAACAACAAACGCACGTACCTCCTTTGCTATCTCAGACCCCCTAGTAAGCTCTGGAACTTGATCATGGTCAATGTCCGGAACATGGGAGGTCGATGATCCGCCCGCCCTCGTCCAGAAGCCATCTTCCGCTTGACTATCAAGAAAATCCTTGAGGATATTATCAGGAGAAGTCGCGCGCTCAGAGTCATCGTCTTCAATTACCGGATTTTTATCCCTTCGGAAGCGAGATTTGCCACTCCCCATCAAGGGAACATGCGGAATGAACTCTCCGATAAACGGATCCTCCTCGTAAATCGGAGAATCCGCAAAACGTCGAGATCGGAAGAGGGCAACCGCTTGACGGACACGTTGCGGAGAAAAACTGCACCAACCAACTTCACCACGTTTGAGAGAAGTGGTGATGTCCGGAAGATCCGCGGGATACGGAGACAAAGGGTTGGTCACTGCGGAAAAACAGGAAGTCATCTTAAAAAAAAAAATAATAATAATAATAATAATCAGGGTTCGTGTGAATTCGAGTCGTATACCTCTCCGACCCCACGTGATTCAGTGAAAATGTGTTATTTTGTTTTCTAAAATCACATCATCCAAAAACCGGGTCAATTGGTATGTTAAAGGAGTGCTTTATGTTTCTATTTATAAATCAAATACAAAAGTGATTCAGTGAAAATGTGTTATTATGTTTTATTAATATACCAATGGTGAAATGTTTTGGTAAAGACTAAGGAGCTTTGGTTAGTGTAAGGGATATTGAATCAATTGAAGATGAGTGTTCTGGCATGAGCAATGTTTAGAAGAACCAGAAAATGCAGTTCTCTTTACTAGATATCGAGTTTGTTCTTTAAAATTTTCTTATTTTTCTAAAGTATTTTCTTTGACATTAATAAGTTATTCTAAAAGCTTTGAGCATCATATTTCCATGCTATATACTATATCTTTATTTCATCAAATAACAGGTTCATGGAAATAAAGTGTGTTGCATATGAATAACAAAATTTTACGTACTTTAAGTAATTTAAAATCCGCTTATTGTTTACTCTTATATTTCAAAATAGCTTATAATAATATCTGGCCTTAATCAATACTATTAAAACAGAAGCATTTTTTTATCTATTTGCAAGTAATCTACTTCAAAACATTACATTTATTTTATTTTATGTTATGTTACAGATAACAAACTTAGTTATTATTATAATATTAATATAATATCTAAATATATTAAAAATAAGATATTAAAAAGATACTCTTTAACTACTTTTTCAGATTACATTTTAACAATATCTTTAATATATGTTTATTTTAAAAATAAATATTTATTGTTTTCATATTATTTTAGTAATAAAAACGTAATTAATATTAAATTAAATTATAAATGAGTATTCACTCATTTTGATTTATAGAATAAGAACTAACTTTCTATAACATTTATATATAAATATTTCATATTTGTAACTAAAAATTACACAAAATAATAAATTATAATATAAATTAATCTACTTTATAAATTATAAACTAGATGAATTACATTTATAGAATACCAAAATACTACCATAAGATATTAAAAAATGAAATAATTTTATATTTTAATATACATATCTAAATTAAAGCATTAGGATATAAAAATTAACATTTAATTATATGTAACTGATACACAAAATAATAATAAATAATTTTTTCAAAATCTCCACCAATACATAATAATATAATTATCATAGATAAAGTCTTAAAATCGTTTATTTATATAATTTTTTTATAAAATAAGTATTAATAATAGATACTATTAATATTTAATTATATGATGAAACATAATATAATTTATGATTATTATTTTATGGGTTATTGTAATAAACAGACAAAATATTTATAAAATATAAAATTAATTTAACAAAATATAAAACATAATATAATTTATGTTTGGGAGTTCAGGTACCTATTGGGATATGGATCGAATACTTTGAATCAAAGCTAATTTATATCACATCATAGGTGTCATAATATGTAAGTAGACATATTTGTAAGTAAGGATCAGATTCAAATATAACACGTCGGGTTTTGTTCTAATTTGTATACATCCTAAAACCGATAAAGTAACCATATATCGTTCGGATTAGGGTTATATTGGTTTGGCAATCTAAAATCTAAAACCAAAACAAAAGAAATATACTTATTTTTATAGAACTGGATATTAAAGTACTTAATTAAATTTAGATAATTAATTTTAAATATCATTTTAAAATAAATATAGAACTGAATATTTAAACTAAATATTTATGTTTCAAATATTTATATTTATGATTAATTTGGACATTCAGATCGGTTCAGAGTTTTTTTCAGATTTTTTGGTTTTCGGGTTATTCGCTCGGGTCTGACTAATAACACTTTGATTTGGATATATTTTGTACCACCCTACAAAACTCATTCTGATATATTTTAGATTTTTGACCAGTAATAGATCTCATTTTTTTGTTTAGATTGAGTTTAGACGTCGAGTTATGAATTTTATGCACATATCTACTTTATATAAAACAAAAATACGGTCATATAAAAATTTCACCGAAATATTATTCTGTATTTTTAAAAAGACTATGTTTGATGAAATTAAAGAACTGAACAAGTTTATCCCACATTTCTACATGTATAGGAAATGCGATTATATAAAGTTTTCATTTAAGATAAACCTGCGCTTTGAAAGCGCGGATCAAAGTCTACTCTATTAAAATTGAAACACTATTTTTATCTACCATTAAAAAGTCTAAGTAGGACCATTTATTTACAACCCTAAAAAGTATAAAAATCACCTAAAAAGTATAAAAATCATGCATAACAATAACCTCTTAACGTGGCCCTTAAATATCGTATATTATCATTCACTTTTATATTGGTCCTTTATTATATTTAACATCTCATACATTCATTAACTACGGATATATAATTACTTAATATATTTATATGTATGTATTAGAAAACTACATACTACAATTATACATCTAATCTATTTAAATAAAGTCACTTTTTATCTACTATACAAAAATCATGGTAGGTCAATTTTATTAGTTACATAATATGTCATAATAATTAATAAAAATTAATAATAAATTAATAATAAATTAGTTCTAACTATGATTTTAAATTTTACTTTTTAATTATAGGAAAACCTGTTTAAATAAAATATAACAAAATATTACTAAACCTCAAAAAAATTATTAAATAGAGCATCAAATAATTTCGTAAGTAAAAATTTATTATTATTTTGAATTCCTATTAATTAAGCTTTATTATAAAAAAAAATATCACTACAAGAAAAGTAAGCCTTTACTAGGAAATTTCACTAGGAAAACTGTTCCTCGTAAAATTACTAGGCCTTACTTCGGTTTTACGAAGAAATCAAATTTCCTCGTAAGATCCTCGTAAACTTACGAGAAATCGAATTCCTCGTAAGACTGTAGTAATTTTACGAGGAGTTTACGAGGAAAAAGAACATTTCCTCGTAAACCCGTTGTACTGCCTTTCCTCGTAATGTCATAGTAAGTGTTTACTACGAAATTAGGAGGAAATAGTTTTGTTACTACGAAATTAGGAGGAACTGGATATAAAATATCGAATTTAAATCAAAAACGTGTTTTGTACCTACTTTTCCTAGCAATTTCCTAGTAAATGCTCAGATTCGAAAATTTCTATAAATATCACCTTATGTGATTCATTTGAAACACACCAAAAAAAAAAATCAGCTATAAGCTTGATCAAACACAAAAAAATGTCCGGTCCGGGAAATATTTTCGAGTTGCGGCAGTGGATGTATTCACAAAGAGATAATAACGGGAGGGTGACGAAAGAATTTCTGGAAGGGTTGGAGACGTTTATTCATCAAGCAGATTCTACACCACTCACGCAGGAAAGTGGTAAGATGTTATGTCCTTGTCGGAAATGCTGCAATACCAAATTAGGCCCTCGTGAAAATGTTTGGAAGCATTTATTAAATAGAGGTTTCATGCCATATTATTATATTTGGTATCAACATGGAGAAGATGCTAGTTGTATGAATGAAGGTAGCAGTAGTAATAGCAATTTTCAGGTTGAACCGGTTGAACATTTGCGTAATAAAGGTAGCAGTAGTAATAGCTATCATCACCAAGAAGAACAAATGGTAGATTGTGATAGGGTTCATGATATGGTAGGTGATGCATTTGTAACTCATGATGATGATGAAGTTGAAGAACCTAACTTAGATGCAAAAAAGTTTTACGAAATGTTAGAAGCTGCAAATGAGTCAATTTACAGTGGTTGTAGAGAAGGTCTGTCTAAATTGTCGCTGGCTGCTAGAATGATGAGTATTAAAACCGATCACAATCTACCTGAAAATTGTATGGATGCATGGGCAGACTTGTTTAAAGAGTATTTGCCAGAAGACAATGTGTCTGCTGAATCTTATTATCAGATTCAGAAATTGGTATATAGTCTTGGGTTGCCCTTGGAGATGATAGACGTATGCATCGAAACCTGCATGATTTACTGGGGAGATGATGAGAAGTTAGAAGAATGTCGATTTTGTAAGAAGCCACGATTCAAACCACAAGGTCGAGGGCGCAATAGGGTACCATACCAAAGGATGTGGTACCTACCAATCACAGACAAATTGAAAAGATTGTACCAATCTGAGGAGACTGCTGGAGGGATGAGATGGCACACCAAGCATACTCAGACGGATATAGAGATGACTCATCCATCAGATGCAAGAGCCTGGAAACATTTTAACAATGTACATCCACATTTCGCTAGCAATAGCCGGAATGTGTATCTTGGATTATGCACTGATGAATTTAGTCCATTTGGAATGTCTGGGAGACAATATTCATTGTGACCGGTCTTTCTTACACCGTATAACCTACCACCGGAGATGTGCATGCGACGAGAGTTTCTATTCATGAGCATATTAATACCTGGTCCAAAACATCCAAAAAGATCTCTCGACGTTTTTCTACAACCACTGATAAAAGAGTTGAAAGATTTGTGGTCAACAGGGGTGAGGACATATGATTGTTCAACGAAAACAAACTTTACGATGCGAGCGATGCTTTTGTGAACCATAAGTGACTTTCCTGCATATGGTATGTTTTCTGGGTGGACTACACATGGGAGATTAGCTTGTCCATATTGTAATGGAATGACAGATGCGTTTCAGTTGAAACATGGTAGGAAGACTAGTTGGTTTGATTTTCACCGTCGATTTCTTCCCATCCACCACCCATACCGAAGAAACAAGAAATTGTTCAGGCACAAAAGGGTTGTCAGAGACACTCCTCCTCCATATTTAACTGGAGAACAAATCGAAGCGCAAATCGATTACTACTGTGCTCTAGAAACAGCTCCTCGTGGTGGGAATTGGCATGTTCCCAGTAATATGCCTTATTTTTATGGTATTCAGCACAATTGGCACAAAAATTGTATATTTTGGGAATTGCCATATTGTAAAGATCTTCTTTTGCGCCACAACCTCGATGTGATGCATACAGAGAAGAACTTTTTTGAGAACATCATGAACACTATATTGAACGTCCCAGGGAAGACGAAAGACAACGTAAAATCGAGGTTAGACTTACCCGATATCTGCTCAAGGAGTGAGCTGCATATAAAAAGAAATGGGCAAGTTCCAGTTCCAATATTCAGACTGTCATCAGATAAAAAGTCTGAGTTGTTCAACTGGGTGGCTTCAGAAGTGAATTTCCCTGATGGGTATGTTTCAAATCTCTCAAGATGTGTTGAGAAAGGGCAAAAGTTCTCCGGGATGAAGAGCCATGATTGCCATGTCTTCATGCAGCGACTACTTCCCTTACGTTTGCGGAGCTATTACCGGCAAAAGTACATGAAGCACTTTTAGGTAATTAATTAATATAATACGATGATATGATTAATTTATTTCTGTATACATATATATATATACTAATGTGGAGAATGTTTGTTTTTGTAAATATATAGGAATTGGAGCATTTTTAGGGATCTGAGCACCCGCACTCTTAAAGTGGAAGTTGTCCAAGAACTTCATGAAAACATCCCTCTCTTAATCTGCAACTTGGAGAAAATATTTCCGCCTACTTTTTTCGACGTCATGGAACACCTAGTTGTCCACCTCCCGTATGAGGCATTACTTTGTGGATCTGTGCATTATGGATGGATGTATCAGTATGAAAGGGCCATGAAAACTTTGAAAGGAAAAGCCAAAAACCTAGCAAGAGTTGAAGGTTCTATTGTTGCGAGAAGTTTGACGGAAGAAACATCACATTTCACATCGTACTACTTTGCACCGAAAGTACGTACAAGGAAACGAGCTCCAAGAAGATATGATGATGGTGGTGTCGTGCCGACATATATGGAAGACGATGTTCCAGACATCTTTTGTCAAATTGGGCGATTGGGTGGAAAATTGAAAGAGGTTTGGTGGTCGAGTGATGAAGACGTCCATAGTGCACACCTTTATATTCTTCTTAATTGCGAGCATCCATTGATTGATTATTTTGAAAGGTAAATATTTAAACATACACACTTATATATATATATATATATTTATATTTATATATATATATTTTTAATATTAAATATATAACATAACATATATGATTTTACAGCCAATTTGTGACTCAAGTCGAGGAAGCAATACCTGGTATATCGACACCTGAGTTAGACAAAAGGAAAGATCAACACTTTATCAAGTGGTTGAGGAAACATGTATTTATTATTACTTAGATTTTATGCATGTACATTACCACAAAGTAAGTCTAATATGTCTAGTTATATTACTTTTTGTTGCAGGTTGATTATGACGATCCTCAGTATCCCGCATGGTTTCGCGAATTACTTCAAGGTCCAGTTGCAAAGGTCACTACATCATCGATGTATTTCACCCGAGGCTATACTTTTCATACCTATGACTATGAGAGACACCAGGCGACAAGTAATTATGGAATATGTGTGAAAGGCGAAACAGATTTCTACGGGATCTTGCAGGAGATTTATGAAGTTCAATTCCGAGGTATGAGTTTGAAATGCGTTATCTTCATGTGTGAATGGTACGACCCCGTCGTCAACAGAGGTGTTCGGATTAACAAGAACGGTGTAGTTGACGTCAATGGTGGACGAAGGTACAACAAATTCTTTTTTGACATACGTACATGCATGTTCTGAGAACTAATAATTTCTCCGTTGTCTTAATTTTTGCAGGTACAACTAATTCGAGCCTTTCATATTAGCTTCCCAAGCAGATCAATTTTGCTTCATTCCATACCCTCGGATTACTACAACGGGAATAAACTGGTTAGCTGTTATCAAAGTGACACCTCGAGGACGGATAATCGAGGGAGAAGAACCACCATTGCAAGAAGAAAACACCAATGAAATCGAGGAACCTGAAGCAGAAATTGATGACATCCTACTCATTGATCCGCATAATCGTGAATACGAAGATGCCCCTGATCACTCAACGGACGACGGTGTTGAGGACGAGTTTGTCGAAAATGATGATGTTTCAACGGATTATGAGAATGTATCCGAATGAATTATGTATGTTTTATAAGTTTGTTTAATCACAAAAACCAATTTCAATTATGTATGTTTTATAAGTTTGCTTAATAACAAAAAATGAGTTGAATTACGTATGTTTTAAGCTTGTTTAATCACAAAAAATGAATTTGGGATTTAGGTGTAGAAGAGGTTAGGAGTTTAGTTGTAGAAGAGGTTAGGAGTTAAGTTGTGGTTTGGGGTTTGGGGTTCCGAGTTTAGGGATCTACAAACCCTTTCCTCGTAAAGTCCTAGTAATAGAAAACATGGGCATGCTATTTCCTCGTAAGTATTACTAAGACTTTACGAGGAAAAAAACGCGGGCATAGCTATTTCCTCGTAAAGATGTTTCCTCGTAAAGTTCTAGTAATGTTATTTCTAGGACATTACTAGGACCTTACGAGAAAATAAAAACACGGGCATAGCTGTTTCCTCGTAAAGCCCTAGTAACATTACTAGGGCTTTACGAGGAAACAAAATTCCTTATATATACACGAGCAATCCGAGCTCTCACTCATAGTAACCTCCTCTCCAAATTCTCTTAAGGTACTCTATATTTCCTTGTTAGGTGATTAGATTAGGGAATTTTGATTAGGTGGTTAGATTAGGGAATTTAGATTAGGTGGTTAGTTTAGGAAATTTAGATTAGTTGGTTAGATTAAGAAATTTAGATTAGGTTAGTTTAACTTTTTTTAAACATTATACGAGAATTAATGTTTTCTGTTTTTTTTTTTTAATTTTAGATGGCTAGAAAGAGCAAAGTTGCTGCTGCTCAGTCCAGGAGGCCTCTTGATGATCATCAGGGGATTCACTATGGAGATCTATTCGGGCCCGGTTCGTCTTCGTCAGTTCCTGGTGGTTCATCTGCGGGAGTTCCCGAGACTCAGGGAGGTTCTATGGCATCCCAGTCTCAGCAGCTCCTCCTCCTCCTCCTCCTCCTCCTCCTCCTCCTCCTCCTC